>JAEANM010016735.1:0-13179 GCA_017656035.1 Myanophis thanlyinensis
TTAATAAATAAAATAAATAAATAATAAATAAATAAAGTGGGTTACCCATGGGGATGGGGCTAAACCAACCCCTCCTGGTTCATTAATTTTCCTTCTGTATCCAAATTACTTACTGGATTAGGTTGAAATTCTTACTGGATTAGGTCAAAGTCCAGCATAAAACAGAATGTCTCCAGACCAGCCATTTTGAGTGGCCATTTTGATCCAAATTCTAGGGTGCAGAAATAATAACAACAATGATATATTTATGTTATATAGATAAATTATAACAAAATATAGTTAAAAGAGTTTTTAAAATGTGTATCATTGGCCGAGAAACTAAAATTATTGTTGCTATTATGTAGTAATTCTCTTTCTCCTCTGCCTTGATTCTAATGATGCATAAACACCAATACTGACTACTTATTTCTTTAATAAATTGATATGGCTGCCCATCTCTGAGAAAGGACTCTGGGAGACGAGCAAAATAAAAAATAAATGAAACATTCACAGTGAGGCACTTAGTTCATTGTCCAATATGGTTATTCTGGGATTTGTATGAATTATTCTTCCCTAAAGTTTCTACCGGATAGGATAGCTATGAAACAGAGAATGAAGGTCACTGAGAGATTCCATTTCCCCCAAAACCATCTTAAAAGATGCATCATACATTACTCTGTGTAGACCACAAACTTAGGGAAGACTCCTGAGAATACAGACATCCAGTAAAATAAGCAAATGGTTCCTTGACTAAATTCTCACACGAGTTATAAATGACTAGGCTCCCTCCATTAAAACAGATAAGAATTAAAATTTCTTACGCAAATATGGTACAGAAATTAAACCTGTCTGATGTTGTCCAAGTACGATCAAGAATGTTAGAGAAGTAGATTTATTGTCAAATGTTAGAAAGCCCTACATATAAGAATTTCTCTGTCAAGAATCTTGTCCTCTATATATACAATCTGCGCAATTTTTTTACATCACACTTTTTCAAATCAGTGGCTGTGTGGTTACCCTGATCCGGGTCAGGCCTTGAAGGTTTCTGCCATCTGCCCTATATTTGTTTAATGGAACTCCTGGCAGTGAGCTGAATTAGTCTGCAATACTGCATTTTAACTACCGCACTGTCATGAGTTCGATTCTGACCGGCTCAAGGTTGACTCAGCCTTCCATGGAATAGAATAGAATAGAATTCTTTATTGGCCAAGTGTGATTGGACACATAAGGAATTTGACTTCAGTACATATGCTTTCAGTGTACATCCTTCCAAGGTTGGTAAAATGAGGACCCAGATTGTTGGGGGCAACATGCTGACTCTGTAAACCGCTTAGAGGGGGCTGTAAAACACTGTGAAGGGGTATATAAGTCTAAGCACTATTGCTATTGCTTGATTATGTGCCAATTGTGCCATCAAGTCAATGCTAACTCTTAACAATCACAGATATATCTTCTCTATGACAACCTGTTCCTAAGTCGGTCTTTCAGGTTTTCCAATGGTGCATTCATCATCACTGGAACTGAATACATCAGTTTGGGATTGGTAATCCTCGTTTCTTTCCTTCTATCTTTCCTAACATTAGAACTTCTCCAGAGAGTTAGATCTTTGCCTAATAATGGCATGATATTTCTCCCATGGTAGACACCATATCCCATCAGTTTTCTCATCAGGAAACTGAATTCTTTTTGGCTTCATCATTAGGAAAGCAACTTATTTTAGTTGTGTAGGTATGTGTTTGGGTAGGTATGTAGATATAGTACAGGCAGTTCTTGACTTAGGATCAGTCATTTAGAGACTGTTTAAAGTTATGACAGACCTGTAGCAGAATACTTACGACCTGGTTTCAAAGTTCCCATGTTGTCTCGCTTCCCTCCATGGTACATGACCACATTTCAGGCTCTCAGCAGCTGGCCAACATTTGTGGCCATTTGCAGCATCCTGCAGTCCCATGACTATATTTCACAACAGTTATGTGAGAGAACAGCATTTTTGGCAGCACTGGCCCATAGCAAACCATTGGTTTGCTTAATGACCATTATTTTCACTTAACAACCATCACAAAAAAAGTTGCAAAAAAGGTGGTTTTATGGTTGTGACTGTTATGGGCAGGCTCTATTAAAGTCGTAACTCAAAGACTACCTATATATTTAGAAGACCTAATCCACCATTGGCACTAGCCCTTCCAACTTGCTCTCTGGCATCACCTTCTGGTCAAAAGGAGTATCACTAGTTTGCCCTATTATGGCACTCAAAACTAGGATATTTAGAACGAACAAATGTTGCATACTGGTCTAATTTTTTACAAGAATATGCTTCCATTATGTTTATATTCTAAGATGTACTGGATCTGATTGTTGAGGAATTTGCTGAAAATGTTATTAGAAATAATTGCATACCTTCTAATGATAGTAACTGGTTGTAGTTTCAAATGTACTGTAGTTCCCCATCTTTTTTTAGAGTCAGACTACTATGCATGCAGATGTCTGTGGATGTTACAACAAAATTCATCACTGTAATTTAAATGCAGGATGCAGGAACTAAAGAAAAAATATCTCCCCAACCCCACCTCTTTCTTCTAAACAGAGAATAGTTGGTTAGACATGTCAAAAAATGAAAAGGAAAAATAAGGCAGACAAAAGAAATGGATTTGTGTCTTGGATAAAAAATGCTTATGTTTTCCTTCAGATTAGAGATTTTAATCTCTTTGTTTACAGTTCAGAAATCTTTCTCCAATTTATTCTTGCAGCTTCAGTGATATATTATCAAAGATCTGAGAACTTTTAAGGCAAGATGGCAGGGCAGAATTACTCAAGAATAAATATATCCC
The DNA here is from genome assembly GCA_017656035.1 of Myanophis thanlyinensis. Lineage (NCBI taxonomy): Eukaryota > Metazoa > Chordata > Lepidosauria > Squamata > Homalopsidae > Myanophis > Myanophis thanlyinensis. The sequence goes on from JAEANM010016735.1 coordinate 2,808, forward strand.
CTCTTATTAAGTTGAAATCTATGATCTATGAGGGAGATCCACGTGTTTCATATATTCTGTTTTAGTAATTAATACAGCACTTCCAAATTAATATAAGCAATATATTTTATTGAATTAAGATAGATTCTTTTGGAGCATATACAGACATTCCTTTCTTTGTCTCCAAAAATCCACTCTGGCTGAGTTTATCACATAAAGCTGGTTTGTTTAAATATAGCTAGTTGAACAAGCCATAGTGGCCTCATTCACATTTCAAACTAAGCTATAAACTATGGCTTACAAACCACACTCCCACAATGGATTCATCCATCTTGCTAAGATAAAACTGAAACCACATTATTGGTTAGCATGATATGAGCCATGCTAGTATCATTCCACCAGGGACCGGCCATATGATTGATTGAATTCCTTTCTGAAAGGACAAAAGTGGGGAGGGGTGTCTGATTAGAGACAGACAAATTCAAACCTGCATGCCACCTTTTAGCTCCCACATAAAACTTTGGGACCATAAGGTCCAATATTTTCTTGGACAAGAGATGATCCCACCATATTATCTTCTAATATATGCTAACCACTGCAGTTAGTGTAAATTAATTTCATCCATTCCTTTAACTATAGCATCAGAAAAAATGTCCTCTCTCCCCGCCCCCCAAAAATCAAATCAAAAGGAAAATAAAGTAAGGCTAGGAGGATGTAACTTGATTATTTGGAGTCTCCAAAGTTGGGGATTCCCACAGAATGGAGTAGGCTGCTCTGCCCCTGTGTCTTACAACAGTGAAGGAGCAGATATTAGTAGGCAACTCTTTGGACTACTATAATTTGGAATGCTTCAGTTGCTGCTTACCAGATATGATACAACTCTGTGCAAGACACCAACCAGCTTTAGTTTCACCTCTAAATCCTGGGTCCCATAAGGGTGAGTCAGTAAGACATGAAGTTTGTTTTGGATGACATATCATAAATAAGTTGCATGAGGTGGGTCTAGCCATCAACATCCTTCTACATTAAGTCTCACTTAAGCCGTTGTTCTACCACTTAGCACCTTGCCTTGCTGCTTCTGTATCCATTTGGATTAGCTTCTTGGTAGACCTCTTTCTCTCCAACCGAAACATCAGCCATAGGCTTGCAGCTATATTTTCTCTCATTTCGTCTCTAATTCTGTTGTTTATGACCCTCGCCACTCCCTCCCTTGTTCTTTTATCTCCTCCACTGCTGAAATATTGATTGTAAATTCCTTGGGGAAAGGAATTTCCTATCTTTCCTTATCGTGTTATTCTGTAAAGCAGGACTGGAGAGTTGTTTTGAGATTGTAAGTCCATACTGAAAGCTGCATAAATGGATATGAATAATAATCATAACAAACATGAATAAATGAATGAAGTCATGAATTGCTCATTCCTGATGTGAATTTCTGAACAGTGGAAAATATTAATACCGGTAGAGCCCAGGATCCATTTTTCTAGAATAAAAATGGGCAGAATTTCAGTTGGCCTGCATCTTTTAAACAAATTGATGAAATAGAATGTTCTAAATTAACATGCAGACCAAAACAATTTTCTTTCAGATTGTGTATGTCTCTAAATTGTTTTTGAAAGAGTTCTCTATAATTACAAAATGTGTGTGTTTTGAAGACAAATATGAAAATATAAAGTAAATTTTCATACCTTTTCCTTCAATTTCCATATGAACTAAAAATGGGCTGGATAAGATTTAGGATTAATTGAAAATAGATCAGGAGTGAGTACAATCGAATGCAGTGGTACATTTAATTGACCATCCTCCTCTTATATATTATGATTACTGCAATCAGCTCTCCGGAGTCTGATCCATTTTTTCTTGAATAGTTTTGGTTTAATTTTATGTTAAATACAAATCACCTTATAGGGGAGATGGGTGGCATAAAAATTAAACTAACAACCAAACAAATAATAGCAGTAGCACTTAGACTTATATACCACTTCATAGTATATATTGCCTCCAACAATCTGGATTCATATTTACCAATCTCAGAAAGATGGAAGGCTGAGTCAGCTTTGAGCTGGTCAGGATCAAACTCCTGGCAATGAGTAGAGTTAACCTGCAATACTGTGTTCTAATCACTGTGCCATAAGTTTATTCTTAAATAAACTTATTTCCAGATCCACCTGAAGTGCATCTACTGATCTATAAATCCTAAATAATGAGGAACCAGCTGAAGCAAGCAAAGAAATTTCCTTCCCCTATATACAGTATGTGCCTTTTTAAAACCAGGTCTTGAGTGGCTAGCACTAGCAAGATAATCTTCCTAATGATAGTTCCTAGTTATGAAACATTATCTTCACTGCAGGCTGTTAACCTTAGAAATAATTGACTAGTTTTTTTTCCGCAAATTCTAATTTATTTATATTCTTTTCACCTTCGTTTATGCTGTTATTAATATAAAGATTTTTATCATCTTGATTTTTATCGTAAGCTGTTCAGAGAGCTGAGGTTACTGCTCAGTATGAATGTTGCAAAATAAATACCATATGTTGTGTCACAAATGTACAGTTACAGTCCTTAGTCAGTTGCTCTCACAAATTCATGAGACATCTCTGTTTACCTTCTGTAGCTTTGGTTAGACAGAGGAAATTGCTAATGATAAACCGATGAAGCCATATTATCTTTCCTCTTATTTAAATGTCTGTTATCTTTCCTCTGTATTCTCCTCTGGACCAGGAAATTCTGTTTCACAAAACATAGCAAATAATCTCCTGATTATTATTTTTCTTTTGTTTTTACAAGCAGAATTTCCCTTCCCCTGCAAGTACTAAAAGGGGATTTATCCATGCCTTTGACGGCTAGTATAGATTTATCCACTGGAAGCCACCCACAGTCATTATGTGAAATGCATGGCTAATTCACAATGAATCTATAAATACATTTCATGCTGTTAATAGCCTAAGGGACCACTATATTTAATTCCCCGGCCTGTATTTAATTTCTCTGGTCTTTTATTTTTCCTGGATTTCCAAAGTAAGATCTTCTCCCTGATCAAGAAGGAAGAGGTATGATGCCTCCTATGGTTCTTGGGATACCTTCAGGTATTTCAGCTTAAGCCATCAAAAGGAAACTGCTGTATCAGTTTTGAAATACTGCAATTATAGCCTCCTCTGAACATATCTTTATAGCCGTGATGGTGAACCTATGGCACACGTGCCACAGATGGCACGCAGAGCCATCTTGCAGGGCACGTGAGCTGCCAGCCAACTTACCTTCAGCTGAGCATGAATGTGTGATTGCGCATGCACATGTGCGTGCAATTGTGGAGACCCAGCTGGTCTTTGGGCCTCTGCTGTGCATGCGTGTGACTATGCATGCTTGAGCAAGCAATTCCGGAGACCCAGCTGGTATTCAGAGCTCTCCTGCGCATGCGTGCATGGTTGCTCATGCGTGCATGAGTACATGCGTGCAGTGCATGGGCATTGCATGTGTGAAAGCTGCACGCATTTGCATACAGTGCGGTTGTGTGTGCAACACACATGGAGGATCTGCACACAAGCACAGATGGTGCATGCAAAGCGCATACTTTTCAGCACTCAGTAAGTAAAAGGTTCGCCACCATTGCTTTATAGTCTCCTCAGAACCCATTTTCCAGTTTTCTTTCAATGATGCAATATCCACATGCTTTTATGTAGCTCAGTTGTTTGCTCGCATTGGGATATACAGTATGAGTAACAGCTGAGAGACATAATAGTATGTGCGCAGAGGCATCAAAACCAATTAGATGCATATATGGAAGTTTATATGAAATATGTCATTAGGACAGAAATGGCACAATAGGCTATTGATAATTTGCTCCAACCAATTATTCTTTTTCATTCTATATTGATTGAGCTGTTTAATGATTTGCAGGAACTTTCTCCCTCTTAACCTATTCAATTAACCCATCAGACTAAACTGAGAAAAGGTACTTTGAGTTGTGAAGATCACAGAAGCCTATTAAAGTGCTACTCATCCACAAGCATAGATGGATGGATTGAACAATGAAACTAGAAGCAACCCTCTTCAGAATATTCCCATTTAGGGTTCTAGGCATCAGTGAATGAGCCATCCCTTTTCTATGGCACTTAAGTTTTAATTATTTGGTGAGAGATAGAGACGTAGCACATGGGAGACGCTATTTTAATGTTTTGGAATTTAATTCAGTGACGGCCAATGTGTAGCCCTACACGAAGTCATCAAATAGTTTCCTAGTAGAATTCCTCAGATAGTCAGGCTGAAAGCCATCGAGGCCTTTAAAGATTGATACAATAGCAATTGGCAACCATCATAGATCTTTCGGTGTAAATATACAAACTTTGTTCATGCAACAGTCAATAATTTAATTGCTATCCTTTCTGAATTTCTTGGCTAGATGGCCTGGTTGCAGTAACCTTGAAGCCAAATGTTCAGGAAGGAAAGAGCTAGAAATGAAGTATCTTCATTTACTTTGGCTTAACATATCCTTGGTGCAGTATAACTCTAAATCACTTATATAGGGAATCAGACCATGTGAGAATATGTTTTCCATCTTGGACCACTGTAGGCAGAATACCCTATTCAGCTTCTAGGTATACAGAACTTACATTTTATTGTGTTTAGTAAAAAGACAATTTGGAATTTAAATTGTTAAAAGATTGCAAAGATGTACCTGCCTGTATTCTCATTTTCAAGAAATCTATGGCAGACTTTCCATTTTTAAAGTGGATTATCTGGGAAACTAGCCATTCTTTCTGGAAAATGCAGTTTTTCCTAACTGAAGTAAATAGCAAGAAGCAAGAATGCGAGAATAAAACCACAACCGGTTTTGTTTTAAGCAAATTGTGTTTGGAAAGTATGTTGAAGACACGATAGAAACTTTTTATAAGCTGTTTTTAAAACACAAGTGATAAAAGTAGGAGGAAGAAGTACCCACAGAGACAGTGCCCTTGCAACATACCTGGTACTTTATCATTTGATACAGCAAAAAAAAAAAAAAAAGCATCATTTGCAGGCAGATGACTGGGGATGTGAACATAAGGTTAATGCTTCTGAACATGCAGCTGATAAGACTTCAAAACGTTGCATGGATTTTGCTCTCGGATAGAAAACTATTCCAGAAATTTAGAAGATCAGGAGTAAGAGGTAACTTGTTTAAAGTGAGATTTGACAGCCCCTGTTATCGTGACTGTTTCCTGAGAGACAGTTTATGGAAGGTGGTTTTACGATGCATTCCTGAAACACCTCCAGATTTCAAATATGCAATATAAACCACCTTATGAAAACTTCAGAACCAGCCTTGATTTATAAATAGTTCCACACCTACTTTGGATGTAGGGGAATTTTTGAGATCAAGTGGCCACTTAAAGAAACAAATATACAGGTTAACACAGAAGGACTTGTTTAAGGACCTGAAACTTCTAGACTCAAGAGACCACCTCAAAGATTAAAGCATCAGCTTTTGGTAAGAGCGTGTAGAACAACCATTGACTTGAAGCAAAAAATATCTTGTATCCTTATGTAGTCTCTCTCTCACTCTCTCCTCCCCCTTCTCTGTGTATACAAACATACAAATATTCCCCTTAGCATGTCTACTGTCTATTCTGAGTTGACCTTCTGCCAACTCTTCTAGCAGGCATGTGGGATAGAAACTAAGATACAACATGGGAACAGAATGCTTCAGTGTCAAAGATCAATGGGAGATGACTCCTACCAAAGAATCTGTTTCAGGTAACTCTAGGAGATGAAAACAAAATTCTTACAAAGACCCCACCCTGTTTATTTCTTACTCCCCAACTTTAAATATGGGAATATGGTTATGAAACAGGCATTTGGAAAAGTCCCAGTGGTGGGATTCAAATAATTTAACAACCGGTTCTCTGCCCTAATGACCAGCTGAACCAGCAGTTCTCCGAACTGGTTAGAAAGTTAACAATTGGTTCTAATGAATAGGTGCAAACTGGTTGAATCCCACCTCTGATTCTCACATATAAAAAATAAAGAAATGTAATCTTCATAGCAGGTTTGGTAGCCCTTTTTTACCCCATGAATGAAACAGGAAACATGTACAAAACTACATCTCACTCATTCATCTATTTAATCCAACATGGCCTTTTCTGATTGGCAATGGATGTTCAAGCAAATAATGTTAACCAAAAATGGGGTTAGCTAATTTAGCATGATTTGGGTTTTTCAGATGAAATGGAACTTCTTTCAAGCAGTTTGAGCTGAATAAATCACAGGCCCATTTTGGAGCATTGATAGCATTGGAACAAATGGATTGCTTTATTAAAAATGGTTATACAACATGTCATTAAAAATAGCAAGGGGAGAGATCTAGCTTTTGATAATATAATAAATTTATCAGAGACTTGAAAAAGACAATTGGTTGGAGTGAATCAAACTGACATAGTGAAATGGAGAAAAATGCAGTGCAATTAAAACAAATCAGAATACAACTTGAGAGTATTTTATTTGAATTCCATAGCCTCAGTCTTTTTCCTTTTGAAATGTAGGTTATTTATATGGGTATATTTAAAATGCTTGTTATTTGTACAAACTTTTGGTTACTATACTATAGTTTGGTTTACAAGGTACCAGATCAAGAAATGATAGTGAGAATCAAAAATGCATTACATGTTCTACCTTTGGCAGATAGGAAAAAATATGTATGTTTTTTTAAAAAGTAATGTGTATTATATACATAATATATTATTAAGAGCTCTGGTGGCAAACTGGTTAGAACAGGGGTGGCTCAGGAATTCTGGGAGTTGAAGTCCATGAGTCATGAAGGAGCCATAATTGCCCACCCTGGGTTAGAATGCAGTATTGCAGGCTAACTCTACCCACAGTCTGGGATTTTATCCTGATGACTTGAAGTTGACTTAGCCTCCCATCCTTCTGAGGTCATTTAAAAAGAGGACCCAGATTGTCAGGGGCAATATGCTGACATTGTAAACTGCTCAGAGAGTGCTGTAAAGCACTGTGAAGTGGTATCTAAGTGTAAGTGCTATTGCAATGCAGAGAGAATGGATTTTGTATAGTACATTTCAGTTCCAAAAGACAAAGATTAATGTTTGTTTTTTTCTTTTTATTTATTGCAGTTATTTCTCACATTGTCTTTAAGAACTCAAGCAAGCAAGGTGGTCTCTCATAATTTTAATCCCATAATAACTGTTTGAGATATGTAGGACAAGTATGTTTAAATAAACCAATTGGCCCAAAGAAGATCCCTGATCACACGATAATTTTAGTTTGGATCTTCTGGCTCAAGTCCAACATTTTAACCAAGATGCTACACTACATCATTTAGTATTCTTGTTAAATTCTTAGGTATTTAATCTTCATTTTTTTATTTTTATACATGAAAAGTACTTATACGTGTATAAAAAGGGCATTTATTGCATTATTGCTTGGGATGATATTTCTCAACTTATTTGTCAAGATCCAGTGCAAATGAGAGAGTGAAAACATTTTCCAGGAGACTGAACTGCTTATATTTTGAGGTGATTCATTTGTTATGAAAGTGAGACCAAAGAAATTATTTGAACAAAAGTTGCTTCATTATGTAGAGTACAGTAAATGACCGTCCCTTACTATTAATAGCGATATTGAACTGTTTCAATCTTTTTAAGTAATAAAGAAGATCAAATAGAACAATCTCCCAATCAATTTCATAGCAATATAAATATATTTATGACAGTGTTCGGATTCATAATTCCTCTGTAGTATATAAAAATTATTTTTGTACTTACGAATACATTCTGATAGATATTCCAGATTTTGTTATGTCCATATTTTATGATCTGGAAAGGCATCCTTATGTTGTTATATATAAAAATGTTCACCTGTCTTCAATAAGCACACATTAGAGTATATAAGTGAATTTTATGGCGAAGTTGACTTGTAAAGTATGTGTAAAAAAGGAATAGGCAAAGTGCTGGCAAAATAAGTTCCTTTTTTAAAAAAATGAAAAGAATAAATTAATTGTTTGTGAATGTTTCTGAAAAATGCAGTATCACCACCACCATCATCATAAAACCCCTTTGCTAGTATTTGAAGGTGTTTTTTTTAAAATCTTGATTAAAAATAATTATAAACTGATTTCAACTGAGAAAGTGACATAACAGCCTTCATTCAACTGAAATAGCATTTGAAAGGGCTTTATCAGCCCCAGGTCCAAAGACAACACAGTGAAATCCAATCAAATCCAGTCTTTTATGTTATTTAAACTTCTGGAGCAAGTCAAATGATTTTCAAAAGCTGCTTTTAGGATTGCAAATACTGTAAGTCTAACTGATTAGCATCAATTACTATCTCACAATATATGGACAGACTCAACCATAGTTTCATCTGGGAAATGATGAGGATCCTAGACTAAGCTGAATCCAAGAAACACCAGGGAATTTAAAACCACAGGACTTGCTATTCAAACCCAAGAAAACATAAGGCAATCATACCACAAACCAGGAGAACACAGAACTAGAACCAACTTAGAGTAAAGGACAGAGCAGCCCTAAAAAACCTATAGAAAGACCAAACCATCACCATTCTCCCAGCAACCACAGTTATCATGAATGGTATGCAATACAATACATACAACAGGCCAAGTATTACTGTAAGACAAAGAAACCTACATCTCCAAAAAGCATCAAACCAGTACAGAAACTGAACAACTTGATTGAGAGAACCCTCTATGACTTAACCAATAAAAGTAAAATCATAAAATAGTGAGAGATGAAAAACAGTAGACCCATCCTTCTATGAACATCCAAAAATAAACAATCGACCCCAACATACAACATAGCCACAGAACTTACAAAGAGTAGAGTAGAGTAGAGTAGAGTAGAATTCTTTATTGGCCAAGTGTGATGGGACACACAAGGAATTTCTCTTCGGTGCATATGCTCTCAGTGTACATTAAAGGAAACAGTACATTTGTCAGGAATCATAGGATATAACACAATGATAGTCATGGGATACAAATAAGCAATTAAATCTTACTAGGAAACAATAATCAGTATAAATAGTAAGGATATAAGCAACAAGTTATAATAGTGGGGTGGGTGGGTGATGGAACGATGAGAATAATAGTAATACAGACTTAATAAATAGTTAGACAGTGTTAAGGGAATTATTTGTTTAGCAGAGTGATGACATTCGGGGAAAAAACTGTTCTCGTCTCTTGGAGCAAAGGGGAGCAAATATTTTATTAACGCCCTACTATATTGTCTCCAGAGAATAAAAGACATGAAAGTAGAAGATGAAATGATAGTTTATTTGATGTCATAGCACTCTTTATGTCCATCGATTCAGAACTAGAAAAGTTTAATAATGAACGAAAAACATCTCCAAAACCAAAAGAAAAATGCAGAAACGCATGGCCATGTATGCAACCCAACCAGTCTCTTACTTTTCATTGTTGCTCTGCCGATTGTGGCTTTCACTTTTGCAGAAAATGTTGAGTGCAGTAATCTGGCTACCAAAAGAGAGATTACTTTCAAACTAGATCAAGGACTGAAGTTCTAGGGACTATAAAACACCCTTCTCCCCACCAGATGGTTATGGTTGCCCAACTTTTGGCTTGCCTGGGCCACACTGAGTGAAGAAGAATTGTCTGCCTATAAAATATATTAACTTTCTTAATGAATAAAAATCATACAATGTTAAAAGTTTACAATCTTGTGGAGTCACGTTGCTATCTAAGGCCATATGAGGTTTGTGGGCAGCAGGTTGAACATGCTTGGTTCATTGTACTGCCATGCTGGGAACAATATTGGTCATGAGATGTCTAATTCATCTGAGGATACCATGTTTGAAAAGTCTGTCCTGGAGCATTACTGCTAGCCAGATTGAATAGAATATGTCAAACAAATACATCCATTAACCAGGTATAGTGCATATAGTGCATATTCCTAATGCTGCATAACAGAGTGAGCTCCTGTTACTTGCCCCAGCTTTTGCCAACCTAGCACTTTGATAGCATGCAAAAAATGCAAGTAGAAAAATAGGGACCACCTTGGTGGGAAGGTATTGAATTGCACCCAAAAGGCCACAGGGAGCCAATGCAGCTCGTGTTCTGTGCGCTTTTGTCATTTAGTCGTGCTGGCCACATGACCACGGAATTGTCATCAGACAATGCTGGTGCTTCGGCTTAGAAACGGAGATGAATACTGCTCCCTAGAGTCGTGAATGACTAGCACATACGTATGTGAGAGGGCAACCTTTACCTTTACCTAGTGCAGTGGTTGGCAAACTGCAGCTCGCGAGCCACATGTGGCTCTTTGGCCCCTTGAGTGTGGCTCTTTATTTATTTATTTATTATTTAAATTTATATACCGCCCCCTCTCCCTAGGGACTCGGGGCGGTGTATAGCAAGTAAAATACATAAACA
>JAEANM010016736.1:0-13179 GCA_017656035.1 Myanophis thanlyinensis
ACTATATATTAATGCATTTTTATTGTAGATTTTTAAGCATGTCATGATTTCACACACACGTGCATACACACATCTATTTTGTCTATTTAACCTCTTTATGGAGTAAGGCTCTCAGATGAGCCACAAGATAACAACATGGTTTCATTGAAGTAAATTCCTACCCAAAAAGTCATTGTAACCTAGCAACCATTTCAGACCTGATTTAACTGCTTCCTGGATGTTAATGCAGAACCTTAATTTATACCCAGAGAAATCAAATTCTGAGATTTAACTGAGCCTCACTTCTGGCAACGGGAGAGTGGGGAGTGTATAAGCATATAGCTGGGAGGGGGGGGGTGCTGTTCTCTGCCCCCCCTATAATTTTATAAGTTCTGAGAAGTTGAAAGATGAGCCAGCTAATCTTGCAGTTTAAATTTATTTTTTTTGTAAAATGTACAATTGCATCAGTAATACTTTGGGAAACGAAATATTAGAAAACATTTTTGCTGTTTGCTGATGGAAAAGATCAGCATAGGTCCCATCATTTCAGGTTATCCTGATAGGAAGTTGTAATTTTATGAGTGAAAATGAAGATCAGCTCTGACATTCAGTTTGATGACAAATTTATTTCTGGGTTTCTGCTTATATCTTCCCAAACTGTTTGTAAGACTAAAACGTGGAATATTCATTTAAACCATTGCTCACGAAATTCTGGCTGGATAAAACTCCCAGAGGGCAGCCTATTTGGTGTTTGAAGACGTTGCCATCTTAAAATTTCAAAACACAGATATTAGACTTACTAATCAAAGACCGGCCCAAGCAATAAAGTCTTTTAAGACTTTTCTCTTGTTCTTTTAAATTGTCACTCAAATTCTTTTATTCTGCGAAGTAATTCTTTTATCAAAACATTCGTACATTTTTGAATGAAAAGGGGTTTACAGAATTGTGTATTAGGCTTCTGAGCAATCAGAATAAAAGGCAGTAGATCAATGCCGTGTTTTTGAAGTCTGAGAGACACTTCAGTTAGACAGATATTAAAATGCCTTTTTAAGTGAAAAGTCTGTTCAACTTATATACAAAGGGATATGTATATAGTTAGATTAGTTAGATGCTGCTTCTTTGTAAATCATTTGATGTTGGATTTTTTTTTTTTAAAACCCATAATTACTTAATTAGAGGGCCGTGCATAACATCCTGAGTTACAGGAAAGAAAGGAAAATATTCATGCAGTATATTTGGTTGTAGGTCTGCCTTAGAGGCTTTTCCTTCTGTGTCCATCACTCTTCTAGCTGGTGGTTAGTGTCTCTCTATAGCAGGGGTGTCAAACTCAAGGCCCTGGGGATGGATCTGCAGGGCTGCCCTGGAAACAGTGAAGGACCAGCCTGTGGTGCTTCTGCCAGTGAAAACAGGCCCCCGAGCTCCGTTTTCAGCTGGCACGGCCTCTGGCAACTCTCTGCCGATGAAAACGGAGCTTGGGAGCCCATTTTCACTGGCAGTGGGTTGCAGGAGGCTGTGGCAGCCAAAAACGAAGCACGGGAGCCCATTTTCACTGGCAGGGGGTTGCAGGAGGCCATGGCAGCAGAAAACGGAGCTTGGGATAAATTTTCTCTGTCAGAGAGTTGCAGGAGGCCATGGCAGCCGAAAATGGAGCTCGGGAGCCCATTTTGCTGGCAGGGGGTTACAGGAGGCAGTGGCAGCAGAAAATAGAGCTCAGGAGCCCATTTTCACTGGCAGGGGGTTGCAGGAGGCAGTGGGAGCTGAAAACGGAGCTCAGGAGCCTGTTTTCACTGACAGGAGTGACGTTGAGCTGGCCACACACCCCTAGCTACGTCCCCCACCCCCTGAGGTCAAACACAACCCTGATGCGGCCCTCAATGAAATTGAGTTTAGGAACTTATCAGCAGTGGGATCCATTTTGGAATAGGTTGCTGAAGAAACTTTATCTGGAGCTTCATACCTTTCTAGTGCCAAAATAAAATACTTTAAAAAAAAAAAGAGAAAAAAAAACTTTCAGGAGTCTCTTGGGTTTTTTGTTGATTTTAAACTTATGCCCTGATATTTCTAGTCAGTCAGTCAGTCAGTCAGTCAGTCTGTCAGTCAGTCAATTAATCCATTTGAGTTCCCACAAGGCTATGGTTAATAAGAGACCAATTGTGTCCATAATGGGAAGGAAAAGTTATTATTTCAAAGTGAGATGCACTGATTTTTCAGCTCTCGATTTTATTTTTCTAGTTGTAATTACATCACGCTAAAATATTGTCTACAAACTGTTACTATGATCAGGTCGTATTCTGGAAGATTCTATTTCTGGCAGCTGTTTGGATTTCAGCCGCAGAAAAACCCCGAACCTTCCAACATTGTTAATTTCTTTTCCAGTAATCTGTGAGGCGGCAGTAATGCTTGCTTTCTGCTTTTTTTTTAAATATATATATATTTTTTAAATGGCAAGATGTTAAGGGCCGGGCAATACCGTCCTCGGTTGTACTTACTCTCTTTCAGCCTTCACAATTTCAAGGGACTGTGTTGGCTTGCAAAGATGGACCAGGGAACTATCAAGAGAAATGAAGCAAGCTTTGGAAAGGGAACAGAACGAGATGGTCCTTTTTTTTTTTTTTTAATTCCAGGCGTTGGATGGTAGTTTATTATTTTGCTTTTTTTTTTTTTTTTTTAAATTGTGGCAGCCAGTTGAACATCTTAAGCTGGAAACATTGTCCTGCATGTATCTCTTCCCTCCCCCTTGTTTCTCTTGGCACCCGTTAAGCTACATGGTTCATCTGGCCGGACTTTTTCATAGTGAGAGCATAAGTGAGCAGGAAAAACAAAAACCAAAACCTGAAAGGAACTACACCGATTTTCTCCACAGCGCAAAATTCAGCATGAAATGGGCAGCTTGGAAAAGGCTACCCGGGGAACCCAGGAACATCTCCGTCCCTCTTCATAGGTACGTTCATCCCAAGGGACGTCGGAACTAGGAAAAGGGGCAATTGAACGGAACGTGGTGTTTTTTTTTTTTTAAACTTGGTTTCACGACTGGCTGGAGTCCTTGGATTTCGGAGCCAGATGCCGAAGGACTTTTTTCTTTCTTTTTCTTCTCAATTAGTTGCTGGAACTCTCTTGGAATTCACAGGCCTTGGTTGAAATTCCAGCCATGGAAAAATAAACTGTGGTTGTAGCAATGGATAAGCGTAGACTGGATGGGCAGAGTTGCTTTTAAAAGCATCTTTGGGGTGGAAATCTTTTCATAGCAAAGGATCTCTCAGCGATAGAAGCAGCAGGGGCATATTTGGAGTGTGGCAGCCATGAAAAGGTGCCTTTTAAGAGAATCAATACATTTTATTAACTTCTGTGTGTGCTTTTACTTAGTGTTGCAGCAAGAGCTTTTTTTATTTTTATTTTTTATATGAACCTCCGCTGTAAAAGCTGCAGGGAAAAAAACCCCCGAAGCAAAATCAATTTTCTTTTTCCTCTCTTTGATTTGAAGATTAACCTTTTGATGACTGATTTTTGATGCTTTGAAAAGATGGTGCCTATAATCAGAGTTATTGATAAAATGCAGAGGCAATCAATAAAATATCAGGATTTCATATTGCTTCAGATGGTGATAAGTTTTTGTTCTGGAACTGCAAAGAAATGACAGCATTTGGAAACACCGGCTAGGTGGCATAGTATTTTTACATGTAATTTTATTTACATTTGTTTCTAATATCCACATGCATGGATATGTATTATCAAATGCCTTGTGCATATGTTCTATCTGTTTGTATATATGGCAGTGCAGTCATAAAAGCAAAATTTGTTGGAATCGGATTACAGAAAAATACTGTATATCTCTATGTTTCTATTGGAGATGAACATTTGAAAATAAAGATTGTTTTCAAACTGTGAGGTATAGGAATAAAGCTGACAGCAAAGAAAAGGCCGTTGTGTAGATGAGAAAGAAAACTTGTTTCGAATTGTAGATCCATTTTAAAGGCATGATTTACAAATAGAATAGAATAGAATAGAAATCAGAATAGAATAGAATAAGAAATCAGAATAGAATAGAATAAGAAATCAGAATAGAACAGAATAGAATAAAATGAATAAGAAATCAGAATAGAATACAATAGAATACAATAGAATTGAATAAAAAATCAGAATAGAATAGAATGAAGAAATCAGAATAGAATAGAATAGAATTAAGAAATCAGAATAGAATAGAATAGAATTCAATTCTTTATTGGCCAAGTGTGATTGGACACACAAGGAATTTGTCTTTGGTGCATATGCTCTCAGTGTACAATACAGCTACAATAAAAAGTGTAACAAAAACAATAATAATAAAAACCCTTGTACCATAATGGTGAAAATATTGACCTCCACAGAGCAATAAAATCCATTCAGGGGATTGTTTGAGTGAAAAGTGTTAAGACTTGACATCTCAAATGAAACTAGTGCTTTGCCTATAGGACTACTGCAGAAAAGGAGCCTGGCTTAAGAAGCCTGGTTAAAGACATTTAAAGAGTGGTAGGTAAAAAATATGGTAAAGGGAGGGTAGCAGATACAGAGATATATGCCCAGGTAATACTGCTTTAGACCATCGTTTACTTAGAGCTTCTTTAAAAATGCACTGCAAATACAATGCAGTAATGAGAAATCCTTTTTGAAATATTGTTCTACCATATCATTGCATGTATCCATTGTGTAATTAGATCTTGTATGCATAAATGTGTAAAGCTTTGCCAGAAAGATTTCTGTTGTAAAACCCCACTTCCATCTAGTAGCTATTCTATTGTCAGTAACTTTGTGTTGTGATTGGTAAAGTGTTTCTAAATTTATGCAATATAGAAAGAAGCAGTTTGGGTCAATAGGAAATGTGTGGAATTTGTTTCTCATAAGTAAGTGTAGCATTTGTCTTTCTGCCAGAGCTGAGCTATCTCACACAAGTCTTTCTTGGGCTGTTAATAAATCTCTTGGCTCCTCCAGATTGCTTGTAAGAAATAAGGGTTTTTTTTTTTTTTTAAAATATTCTTTCCTTGCTCCCCAAGAGGAGTTCCCTTTATGTGAACTACCACATTTCTCCCGGAGAAAGAAGCAACAGCTGTAGATGTGTCAGAATATTTGCTTTTTTTTTTTTAAATGTTGAAAAGCATTACACATTTTATTCTCCTTCATCTGAAGTAAAATAATCCCAGGAGGATTTGTACAAGGAAGCAGTCAAAGAAGATGGCTGCATTTTAATGTTGGAGACATCATAGAATTAGGGCCAGGTTCGTAGTAAGCAAATCCGGTTGGTATCTCGTAATCTTTTTTGACACATCGAGAGCCCAGTCCTTCATGGCTGGCTGGACGTTCATTCACGCCTTGGTCTTTGGGTAATGTCCTCCCTAGTTAGGACAGACCAGTGTTTATTTGTTATGTTAACAACGATAATAGCTTGTTGACAAGCTGTGAGTTTGGATGCAGTAATCAGCTAAGAGCTTGACCTTATCTCAAAATGAAACTTTAAATTAGGGAAAAGCTTTTCAGCTCTCTGCTTTAGAGCAGATGCTTTGCATGTTGGAAGATAAGGCATTCAGCCTCTTAACAGATCCAGATAAGTGTGTGTGTGTGTGTGTGTAAAAATCCAGTCAGTTTGCATGAATTAGGGTTTGCCGTCCTTCAGATGTTGCTGAGATGTTGCAGTCCTGGTCAGTGGGACTGGATACTTGATAGTTGAAGTGTCCTTACATATAGAAAGATGACCAAGTCTTAGTTGAAACTGGCGCCAGCGTAGAAGGACATACGGTTTGACTTACCCAAAAGCAGCTTCCCGTGTGATCCTCAGTTTCTCTCCAGCTTGCACATAATGCTGATGTCAACTTACATAATACACAAAGTGCATTAATACAAGTAATCCTTGACTTATGACCAGTTGTTTAGAGACTGTTTGAAGTTACCATGGACCTTTCTGGGCTACTTATAAGCCACATTTGAAGCTAGCTACTTCTCTCTCTCTCTCTCTCTCTCTCTCTTCTATCTTTTATCCTTCTATCCTTCTATCCTTCTATCCTTCAAAGATCAGTAAAACAAAGACCCAGATTGTTGGGGTGGGCGAGAGAAAGATGCTGACTCTGCAAACCACTTTAAAGCACTGTGAAGCGGTATATAAGTCTCAGGGCTATTGCTATAGATCAGTGGTGGTGAACCTTTTACTTACTGAGTGCTGAAAAGTATGCACTTTGCACGTGCCATCCACAGCTCCTCCACGTGTGCTACATGTGCAACCGCACCATCTGTGTATGCAGGCAGCTTTTGCATGTGCAATACACACGCACTGCACACAGGCACTCACGCACACATGAGCAATCACGTCTGCATGCGCAGGAGAGCTCTGAAGACCAGCTGGATTTCCTGCTGCAATCACGCATGCACACCGGAGGCCCGAAGACCAGCTGGGTCTCTGCAGTCGCGCATGCATGCATGCGTAATTGCATGTGCATGCTCAGCTGAAGGTAAGCTGGCCGACAGCTTGTGTACACAGCAAGATGGCTCTGCGTGCCACCTCTGGCACCCGTGCCATAGGTTCGCCACCACTGCTATAGATGAATGTTATATGAATAGCAGCGAAACTGAATTTTCTCAATTGTCTTGAATGTCTTCCTTTGAGAGTAGGAAGCTTGATATTTCCCCTCGTTCTTTTAATAGTGCGGGGTATGTGCCTGGCTAGTCTAGAATCAAAATAAAATTTCCTTCTCTGCAGCCCACAAATGGTTGCCCGGGTTGGTACTTTGCACATTTTCTCTGTGGTGTATTTTTAAAGGACGGGGTTATCTGCATACTTATTATGTATAATGTGCCTTGTGGTGTGACCTTTATTGTCGGTTAAGAATATGATTACAATCTTAAGTCTCCTCGGGCAATTCTTTACTGTCTGTATGGTGATGGCAATATCTGATTTGCAGTGTGTGTGAAAGCACAACAATTCTCCCACAACCATTGTTCATTGAGCATTTTAATTGAGCTGGAGAGTCAGCCATTAAATAACTTCTGCATGGTAATAAAAAGTCACTTGAATTTGAATGTGGTAAATTATATGCAGGAAGCAATGAATGGAGTGTGTCTCTGCTACTAAAACATGATATTTGTTCCACACTTGGTGGGGGGATTCAAATTATGGCAGACTGTTTGAGCCCACCCCCCGGCATTCAGTTGAAGTTTCTGAAATATCTAAAAAAGCAGCTCAGTGTACAACAACACATCATGTGATTGGCAAACATTAATTGTTACCAACGCTGAACAATCTCAGGCTAAGTCCGTTTTCCCCTTGATGTTCTGACGCAGACTTAACAGAATCACAAAACGGGCTTTTGGTCCGAAAAAAACCCTTTTTATTTGGTTACTGTGAATTCTTCTCATATCCAGAAAAGTCCCAGCATTAAACCTTTCAAGGTTTTATTGCAAAAAACAGATCTTATCAATCCTTGGAGGGTGGCCAGGCTGAGTTTCCTAGTTGAAATACTTGGCAAGGAGTCTCTGTGAGGCACGAACTCAGATAAATCTTCACAATAATGAGCGAACTAATTGTCTCCTACAAACTCCCCTCTCCTTTTGCTCCTATTTATTTCCTGTGGGAGGGGCCATTCAGCGTCCACCTGTGCCTTTCCTTCCGAGTCGACCCCTGCTCCTTAGTTGTTCCCTTCTCCTGGCAGCTCTGCGCATAACACACATCTGAAACAGGCTCCAGCTGTTCTTCTTCCCCACTGATCTCCGACTCCGAAGGTAGCTGATAACTGTTGGATGGCCCCGGCCCCATCTCTGCCTCCGACGCAGAGCCCCCATCAGAGCCTTCCCCCGACTCCATAACTGGCCCAAGGTCCTCCCCGACCTCCTCACTGTCCGAGTCTGCCGACAGCTTGTGCTGGCAGCTGGCGGGCCACAACTCTTGATCAGATTGTAACCTGCGCCAAATCAAAACAAATATTATGAATCTGCATAAATAGGAATGCAACTTCATCCAGCTTTGGTTCATTCCCCCTTCAGATTACCAGGTTTCTCCTCTCCTAGTACCGGTAATCCTCAATTTACAATAGTTCATTTAGTGATCCTTTAAAGTTACAGTGGCAGTGAAAAAAGTGACTTATGACTGTTTGCCGCACTTAAAACCATTGCAGCATATCCCCATGGTCTCGTGATCACCAAAATTTGGCAATTGTTTCATATTTATGACGGTTGCAGTGTCCCTTGATCCCCTTTTGTGACCTGACAAGCAAAGCCAATGGGGAAGCCAGATTCACTTAATAACCGGGTTATTGACTTAATGACTGCAGTGACTCACTGAACAACTGTGGCAAGAAATTTCCACAAATTACTTGATGGAATAGGATATTCATTGCCAGAGAAAGCATCAACCTTTCCATTAAATTCTTCTTTGGTTAAATGTTGCTACCAGTTGCATGGCCCCAGTAAGTAAACCATTCAGAGAGGAATAATCCCATCTCTTAAGGCTGGTTGGTCTCATGGGTAGGTCCTTGGTATCAGTGTGAAATGACCAGTGAGCAGGAGTTACCTTGGGGAGTTAACACACAGGAGGAATTGTAGCTAAGGAATGGATTAATATTTTCGATCAAAGACCTAAGACACCATGCCAAAAACTCTTATCAAAGGCAACCAAAGGGTATGTAGCACTATATCATATAGGAAGATTTGTTGTGGGAAACCATTTTGCATTTCCTTACTTCTGTAAGTATTGGACGGGCCATCCGGAGCAAGTCTACGATCTGTTAGAACTGGTAGATGCTGAGATTGTTGTTGTTATTACAAAGTTTTAGCCAAGTTGAATGCCCTTTAAGCAGCAAAGCACCATATAAATACAAATTATAATGAGGTTGAAAATGTATACTGTATAGTCAATAGGGCAATAGTTCTGGGAGAGACAGAGCCTAGGATGGGTGGGATATACCTTTTCTACCTGTCTGGCTTCTTATTCATTCTAGATCAGGGATATCCCACCTTGCCTGCTGTAAGACTTCAACTCCCAGTCATAGGGAATTCTGGGAGCTGAAGTCCACAAGTCTTAAAAAGTTTCCCAGGTTGGATATCTCTGCCCTAGATGGTGGCGAATTCTTACCGGAAGCATGATTGAATAAAGCATTTTGGAAGACTGTTTAAATTTATTGATTTCTTTTATAAAGTATCATGTATATATACATATATTAAATATATATGTCAAGGCTCCGACTAACGAACCCAAGCAAATCAGAACTCTGAGACGGCTCCTTTTCAAAGATCTTATTTAATGAGTACATCATATCGACACAGCTTCATTGGAAAACCAAATTTAAATCTTTCCTGCAGTTTCAGTATAATTAAATTAGAAAATAACCTCATCCCCAAGTGTCACAGATCACATTGGCCAATTGGGTTAATTGGTGAGCTCTTCAGGCATTCCTTCCCCAACCTTATCTATTACCAGTAGAGATGACCTTGGTTCTCAAGAGAAAGCTCTTTGTTGTGTCTAGTAATGCATTCCAACCTCCTCCCTGCCTCCCCACCCCCTCTGTGTGGCAACTAAGGAACAGAAAGATGGCTGCGGCCAGGTTCAATTTGAAGTTGACAATATATATATACAGTAGATCACTGCTTCTCCCCAACTTTAAAACCCAAGATTGGTGACACCAACCTACTTCAATTAATCTTTTCTTTAATGAGCAGTGATCATCCTCATTTCAGCCATTGTCTATCCACCCCAGGGTGAATGCCTCTTCCACATGTTTCCAACCGATATGGTCCTGAGTTTTCTTTGGCCAATTGGACCCGCAATACTGTATACTGGCAACTGGAAGTGTTTTATTATTTAACCTTTAAAGATTGAGGTGTCTAGATAGAAGATTGTCTTAAGTAGTGATGGATTGTGGAATTGGATTTATGCCAGAGTCTAGAACGTTTCTAATCTATTAAGCCAAAACCCAAACAACCAGCCCACATCATACTAGTTGTTTCTTCAATAGAGAATGCATGTTGAAGCAAGTTGTATTTAAATGTTCTACTTTTTATATATTTGGCTTATTTTTATTAACTGACCTAGTCTCTCTGTCTCTTTTTCCTTCTCGCCCCCCCTGGAATAGCTTTCACTCCCCGAGGAACAGAATGAAATAACAAGAAATGGCTGCGAGTCCAAGGAGCTTGTCTACCTGGTACAGATCTCTTGTCAGGTAAATAATATGACCCTTCTTCCTTTGATTTTATGAAAATGCGTGAGCTGAATGATACTTGGGCTGATTCTTTTTGTCCCACGTTTCCCACTGTTTATAATACGTGAAGATAATATCAGGCTTCAGGAAACACCGGAGTAAGTACAAAATTGGATCCATTTATTCTGGAATCACTTACTTATTTTTTTCTTGGATACAATGAGAAATGTAATTACATTAAGGAATATCCAGGAAGTGACGGTTCAGGCTTTATTCAAAATGTTTCTGCCACCTATGCTAACATATGTGTTGAATGCACTATACGTGTTGAATACGTATCTGGCCTGATACCTCAGGGTTTAAATTTTAAATTGTTTTAGTTTTTGTAATTTTAAATTTAATTATTTTAATTGTCGATTTTAACTCTAAATTTAACTCTTAATTTTAATTTGTATCAGCCTTATATAATTATTTTAATTGGTTTTTAGACTGCTTATGTATGTGTTTTTTATCTGCTGTGCACCGCCCGAGTCCCTTGGGAGAGGGGGCGGTATATAAATTTTGATAAAATAAAAATAAAATAAATAAATGCCCACTTATGACCTTCCCAGCCAGCTTCCGATAAAGTCAACAGTGGAACCTGCATTCATTTAACCCCCATATGATTCACTTAACAACCGTGGCAAAAAAATAATATGTAAAATCGGGGCGCGGCTCACATAACAATCACCTTGTTTAACAACAGAAATGCTGCCCCCCCCCCCAAACTGTGGCCGTAAGTCGAGGAATAACTACAGTTAGGCATGGCTCCCATGTTCAGCAAGGACAGCAAAGCCATCCCTTTTGAGAGGGGGGAGGGTAGGTGGGTTTTATGATTAAAAAATGATGATAAAACCTCAAAGGACCTTAATTGCAACCTTAAAATGTATGTTTTTCACAGGTCATGCTGGAAGCAAGAAAACAGCTTTAGAGGTTTAGAATTTTAATCCTTCTTCTGCAGGGCAGAGAATTTGAGAATTTGCTAGGTTATAATGGCTTTTGTGGATTTCAGCTGCAATATACTGCATATCCCTGAGATATACCTAGAGGTTAATCATAACAGGTCTTCTGCACTGTATTTCCAATTACAGAATATTCTTTCACCTACTTTTTCATCTGCCAGAGTCTGGCAGGTTTTGTTTTTTTTTAAGTCCATCTCATCTTCTTTAACACTTCCATTGCTATGAAAAAAAAAATTTCTCTCTTCTTTTTAGGACTTTTTGGCAAGGATTGTTTTAAGCTCCGCTGATTTTAACAGAAAGATTGTTTTAACACGTTTTAGCTGATTAATCATGGTGTTCTTCCTCCATCTCAAATTTTATTTGTGTTCTTGTTATTTACAATCCTGGCAGTTATCAGTAACCAATACACATCATATTCAGTATTCTCCAAGCCTGGAATACTGCATCCCGTTTTGTTCACCGCATTACAAAAAAAAAAAAAATATGTTGAGGCTTTGGAAAAAGCGCAAAGAAGAGCAACTAGGATGATTAAAGGCCTGGAGGTTAAAATATATGAAGAACAGTTGTAGGAACTGGCTATGGCTAGTCTAGAGAAAAGGAGGATTAGGGGTAGCAGTATTCCAGTATTTAAGGAGATGCCACAAAGAAGAGGGGTCAATGTATTTTCCAAAGGCAAGATAAGAAACAATGGATGGAAACTAATCAAGGAGAGAAACTATCTGGAAGTAAGAAGAATTTTCTTAACAGTGAGAACAATTAACTAGTGCAATGTCTTGCCTCCAGAAGTTGTAGGTGCTCCATCACTGGAGGTTTTTAAGAAGAGACTGGACAGCCTCTTGTCTGAAATGGTAGGACAGTGGTGGCAAACCTTTTATGTCACCATGTGCTGGCCTTTGTGCCGGAAGGGCACGCCAGATGTCCTGTGACACACATGCAACCCCGCTAGCTCTGCATCCCTTTCTTGCACACTGTCGCACGGTGGCCAACTGGCTTCGGCGCACGGGAGCAACAAAACCCGGAAGCGCAGCATCCCAGCGCGCATGCGTGCTCCAAGAGCTGGCTGTCCAGTTTTCTGCTTCCTGGCATGCATGCGCCTGCGACGAACAGCTGGCTGGCGCGCATGTGCATACCAGAAACCGGATGTTCGGCTCTTGGAGCACATGTGCACGCTGGGATTCTGCGCTTCTGGGTTTCGCCGCCTCTGCGTGCCAAAAGCCAGCTGGCTGGCGCACAACAGTGTGCAAGATGGGATGTGGAGCCAGCGGGGCTGCGCATAACGGTGTGCAAAAACAGGATGCGGAGCCAGTGGGGTTGCGCATAATGATGTGCAAAAACAGGATGCGGAGCCAATGGGGCTGCATGTAACGATGCGCAGGAACGGGATGAGGAGCCAGCGGGGCTGCACATGGCTCGCAGGAAGGTTTGGCATGCCATTTCCAGCACGTGTTCCATAGGTTCCCTCACACACATATAAGGTCTCCTGCTTGATCAGGGGGTTGGACAGAAGGTCTCCAAGATCCCTTCCAGCTGTATTCTTTTTGATTTGATTGACTTCACTTTGTGGCAAATATAAATATGGTCTGTCCCCGGGTACACCTTTCCAAGCTCCTAGCAAATTTGATCAGTTACAGAGCTTACTTCCTCCATGCAGGAGATAAAAATCGGTGTGTATTCAATGCCCCCTTTGCTAGGGGCTTTTGTGTCCTCCGGTCTTGAACCAACGCTGCTGTTCCTAGTAGAGACAAATGTTGACATTCCACAGTCAACGTGCATGCTACTTTCGAAACAGTGATCCACACAAGGGCAAAAAAGGCCACGGCATTCACAAAGAGGAAATCAACATGGCGATTGAACATAAAGAAAAGTCTTTGGGGCTTGTTACCGTTATTTACAAAATCTGAAAAACCAAATGTGCCAGCGGAAGACGGCCATTGGTTCAGTTGGTTCCAGAAATTAGCTTATTAGTTTGGCATGTGATCCGTGTACTTTTTCAATGGCCCGGGGGGGGGGGGGGGGGGCTGCTTATAAGCAATTTTTTGAAAAGAAGA
>JAEANM010016737.1:0-13179 GCA_017656035.1 Myanophis thanlyinensis
TCCTGAACCACCCCAGAGGTCATGCCGGCAGACGGAAGATTAAAATCCCCCATAACCACAAGTCTGGGGGTCTCCACTGCCAAACCGGCTATAATCTCAAGGAGCTCAGGCAGGGCCGACGTCACATGGCAGGGAGCCAGGTATGTGAGCAGTAGGCCCATCCGAACCCTGGAACCCCACTTCACACAAATTTGATAGTTGAAAAAGCTGCTATCGAACACCTTATTTTTTGTAGTGTTGGCTATCATTGTAATGTCACTATAACCATTGTCTTCCGTTATAATGATAGCAGGTGATTTTAAATGTAATGAGAGGAAAGCTAATATATAATTTTATTTTTATAGCATTGGATTTAAAAAAAAAATCTACAGGCAAGTAACAAAAAATACGAATCACCCAAGAGGCTGTTTCTGTATATTATTTTGTCATACTGCTTTGTTTATAAGACAAGAGGTTATAACATACATGGCTTCTTCATTGTAATTTCACACGAGTGTAAATAAATGTAAATAATAATGCCAGTTCAGATAATCTTAAAAAGGTTTGAAGTAAGATAGACAATCTTAAGCATGGTTAAGCCCTGTTTATAATAGTGGAACATGGCATGTTTTTAAACCCGGTTTGTGCTTATGTCTCATGAACCTAAGAAGGCGTTGAGCAGGTTTAAGCATTCATTATACAAACTCAAGCACCATGATTTTGCTGTAACATTTATTTGTAAAAAGGTAAAGGTTTCTGTGTCCAATTGTTTCTGACTCTAGGACACGGTGCTTATCTCCACTTCTTGGCCAAGGGAGACAGCGTTGTCCGAAGACATTTTCCATGGTCATGTGACCAGCATGGTTTATGCCAAGGTGCATAAACACTCTTATCTTCCCACTAAAGTGATACCTATAAATCTACTCAACATTTGCATGCTTTCAAACTTCTAGGTAGGCAGGAAAGTGGGGCAGGAACATGAGCTCATCCTGTTGTGTGGCGCTCGGCTCTCGAACCCAGGCTGTCAGCTTTCTAGCTGACAAGCTCAACTGTTTAACCGCTGAGCCATCGCGGCCCCCTTTCTTTGAAAGATAGACATAAAATACCAAACGGTATTCAGGCTCAAAATGCTAATAAAGCACCTTTTCTGCTAATCTTATGGTTTTTATTCACATTCTTCTATCTGTGCTGTAGTTTGGGGCCTGAAACTGAGAAGAGATTTTTAAAAAGAAAGAAAGAAAAGAAACTTTAATAGCACCTGCGGCATGGGATTACATGAATTCCTTCTTGTTCCTCAATTTTAATATGGATTAATGTGGTTCATGACAACCACCTCCAACCTACAGAGGTTATTTTTGAATGATGGTTATCCTGATAGACAGGCTGATTAAATCTACTTAGCTGATCTCTTTCAGTCTCTCTCTCTCTCTGGAAATGGTGTTTGGCAAGCTTAGCTGTGTTCAGTCAGTCATCTTTGTTTTTTGGTCTTCTGCTTATGGACCAGATAATAAATAATTATCCACAGGCAAACAGCAATTTTTAGCTTCCAAGTTCCAGAAGCTTCTTTCCCTCCTCTCCCCTCATCATATTGAAAAAACATTTTATATTCTAAGTACTATATCCAATAAGCAGAACGGGACAAAAGGCTTGCTCCATTTTGCAGATGTATTTTTTTAATGTGTTTGTTTCTCTTTTCCATTAGAAAAATAGTTAAACCTCTTAACGTGGTGTTGAGACAGAAAATAAGATGTCTATAAATATCTTAGGCAACATTACGTTTTTCTCTTTAAACGTTCAGAGATTACGTCCACCATTAAATTGTTCTACTTTACAGCTGAGCTTGAACAATTGCCCGTTTAGAAAGCCATGAGAATTTTGTTGAAGCAAAAAAAAAAAGATACTTTTTTTTATTCATCTATTTAAAACATTTGTGTACTTACTACCTGTCTGGTAAGTGTGACGCTTTTTAAATGGCCTAGCTGTTGCCACTAGAAGATGTCAGTTTATACCCTGCAGTAATTTATCCTCTCTCTGTGTAGCAGTGAAAAAAGTAATCAAATGGTGATCCTGAATCTGATTACACCTAATAGTGTATTCCTGTTTTTTTCTCCCTGCAAAAAAAAAAAAGGTTGGTTTTTCTGCTTCAGTGGTAATGATGTTAACATGAAACAAATAGGAAAACGTCCATGCAGTTTATAGGCAGCTTAACGGCTGTTCATATCCATGCTGAAATTATAATGGAAATGAGAAATTAAAGATTTTTTTCTGCAATGGTCCTCTCCAATTCTGCAATGGATTGCAATTTAAAATTACTGAGGATTCATCATTACAATCTTTTAGGAAAGGACTGTACAATCATGCAGCCTTTCCTTCACTTGTTTTATAGACCTTATAGTATTATTGATGTTTAGTTAGCAGCCTAGATTTTAGCATTGTCTAAGCTGGCTGTTTGTTAATAATGATTGTTAAATGTTCTGCTGTTTTATTAATGTACTAAATTTTATTATGTAAACTGTCATCAGAGGCCTTTCTCCTGATAAATTGAATTAGTAGTGTTTAAAATCCAGAAAAACAATCAGTGTAATGAACCTAAACTAGAGGTGGGCTACACTTTTGTTGGTAGATAACATTTGGTGTGTTCTAGGCACACTTACCTTATCACAGCACATGTGATCTGTTCACAAAATGGCTGATAACTAGATGTGTTCTGCCAGCACACATCCATGAATACCAACTAGCAGTCAGAAGACATGATGAAAACTTCTTAATTTCACAACATTTAGACAGACTCTTAAGCATAGTTTCAATTGGGAAAATGTGACCGTCCTATACCAAGCCAAGTCCAAAAACACCAAGGAATTTATAGAAGCCTCGCACTCTGACAAATTAGCCATCAGTAGCCACATAGAGATTAACAACATCTAAAGACTATGCAGAAGAGACAAGCAACAAGCACCTCTCCACCAGCAATCAGCACACAGATCAGCATAGATTAATTACAAGATTAACATCAGATCAACAATCAAGTAAAAAAATACCCCAGTCGAGAAACTACCAAAGAAGCCCAACAAAGAATCTCTAAGACCAACCCGAACAACATTGACAAAGCAAGCCACTAGAATATAAACTGGCAGCAAATCATACTCCTTACTAGCACCAATGATGTTATCCATCGTAGTTTGGGTAATAAAATGTCTACAGGAAAACAACCAAGCTTAGAAACCTTCAAAGACCCCTCAAGTCAACCCGGAGCTACAAATATTCTCCCTTATTTGTACCATGTGTGGATCTGAGACTGCTAAGGCTGGTTTATGCCATAATCTTTCAACCTTGCTTTTCTGATCTTGATACTTTGTGATTGCCTCCTATTTTTTTGTCTTCTACTATCCTCAAATATGGGACGTGGTGGCTTAGTGGCTAAGACACTGAACTTGTTGATCAGAAAGGTTGGTAGTCCAGCGGTTTGAATCCCTAGTGCCATGTAACCGAGTGAGCTCCCATTACTTGCCCCAGCTTCTGCCAACCTAGCAGTTCGAAAGCATGTAAAAATGCAAATAGAAAAATAGGGACCTCTGTGGGAAGATAACAGTGCTCCATGCACTTTTGGCATTTTGTCATGCCGGCCACATGACCACAGAATCTTCATCAGACAACACTGGCTCTTCAGCTTGGAAACAGAGGTGAGTACCGCCCCCTAGAGTCAGGAATGACCAGCATTCATTCATTACCTTATCCTCAAATATTATCACATCAATTACCCACATTTTCTTCTTTGTAACCACAGTTAAGCCTTATGAGCTTTATCAGTTTGAATTCAGAAATACACAATATTTTAACCTGCTTATTTTTGAATACTTTATCAGCTATATGTTCCAATCCATTTTTCATTTCTGGCAGATGATAACTTTTACAGATGTTGTTATGGTTGGTCTCAAGATCAGCCTGTTGTTTAAACTGGATTTGGCATTTTTATCCACATATTGAGTCCTTCCCAAAGGATTTCATTTCATGTAGGTGTGTTATTCCTTATTTCTGGGGAGAGGGTTGTTAACCACTTTCTATGAAATTATTATTTACATCACACATTTCCATTGGCTGATGGTTGTATCTTATAAAAAGTTTTCAGTTCTATTTTTCCACTTCACTTACTGTATTTGACAGATGAAATCTATGGGATTGGATTGCCTTTGTATCTCAGATGATGCAAGTCTGTTAATGTTTGCAATGCCAGCATAAGATTATGTTTCAAAATGATATCCTGGAGCTGATTTCTAGAAGCACAATTTACCATCAGAATTTTTACTGTCTTTATTATCTGTACATTACGCTCTCCTGGGTGTCATCTCTGAGGAATGTAAGACTGAAATGGTTGCTGCGGATCTAAGGAAACATTAGTGTCAGTAAAATGACTTGCATATTGCTGGAACCATTTTGAATTTCTTATTTCAAAATGACATCGTTGATCATATTATACAGAGTAGCGCCAAAATATCAATGAAATGCTACGCTTGGCAATTGCTCTCTTTTTCCTCTTAATTCCTAAGGAGGATTTTCTACTGTGAACCAAAACTGAACACAGCATGATTATTTATCTTGCAAGAAATTATAAAACTCAGTTGATGGGTATCAGAGCATGGATCTTTGAAGACATTTAATAATCTGTTGGACTCAACTTTGATCTTGCCTTTGCTTTTGCAGTGTAGGAACAAATTTAAGTGTCACACTCAATATTATTTAAGAGTTAATCTTATCATTTCTTCTAAAGGCAGTCCAATCAAACTTATTCTGTGTAACTGAGCAGAAGACGAGCATAATGAAATGTATTTATTGTGATTCAGCTATTATATTATGCCTTTCTTCTATGAACACCAGAGGTTTATATGAGTTACCATTTTTATCTCTATAATAATGGTCCTCTTGAGGTACATTGAAGGAGGAGGGGGCGACAGAGTGATTGACAGAAAGACATCCAGGAGGGGGATTGTTGATGGTAGACATAAACATAGTTGTATCCAATCCTAGACTTTCTTATTCATTTAAGTGCTTATTTATTAATTATCCTATTGTTTATTAGTTTTGTAAATAACTCAGTAATTTCACTAATACTCCTTTTGCCCCTCTTTTCCTCACCACAACAATCCTGTGAGGTTGGTTGGGCTAACTGGTCCAATGTCACCCAACCAGCTTTCATATGCCAAAGACAGGACTTGAATTCATAGTCTCCTGCTTTTAGCCTGGTGCCTTAATCAAATTGGTCTAACCTTAAGCCTGACAATTATATGGCACTGGTTCCCTTTTCTCCCCATCAGATTCTGCCTTTTTCAATCTTATTTGTGCACACTTATTGGAGAAAGTAACACATATTTCTCTAAAATGATTTACTAGAACGATGATTAACCTGTGGCATAAGGGGAGCCAGATGCTTTATCCATGCAATTGAGCAAACTTTCCTTCCTTGCTCATTATAAAGATTCTCCATATGTTTAAATCCATGTTTTTTGGAGTCAGTGATAGACAGAAATGGCAAAACCAAATCTCTCAGGAGCTGTCATCGTAAATTCTGCCCTCTCATAACAGACAGGAGAGTGGCTTATAATGTCATATATGTGCCCATGCATGACAGCAATTACAGATAATTGCACTTGTGTCCTGTCAGGCTTTAGATAATGTGTGTCAATTACTGGGCCATCTAGATGGGTCAGTAAAAAGCAGTGATTTTTTATTGCTATAATTGGAAGCATTTAAGGGATGTTGTTTGGCTTTGTCTGGGGTCTAGTTATAGGTTCATTATATTCCATTCTGGTTTCAAGTCCTTGCAAAATCTAGTTTTCTTGAAAATCTAGTTTTCTCTTGGAGAAACATGGAAAATGAGTCACAATTTTTCCATATTTATGCCCACAATTATATCATTCCCATTTCTTTATGCTGGTTTTGGCATCCTGAAAAGGAGATTTATAACAGTTTGATGTAGATCGTCATCCATGGAGAATAAAGTAAGAAATAAAGCGTCTTCTAAGGAGAGTAACTTATACTAACCAGAATAAGACCTGCACTGAAAAAAAATCGCCAAACCCACTGTAAATTAGCCAGTGTAGTCATTTTGTAGTAATCATGCAAAATACAGGGTGTTTCAAAAAGAATGACCTGATTTTGAAACATTATATTTATTTATTAGAGCACATTACAATAATGGAACAAAGCACAAAAAACTAATAAAATAACAAAGTTTGAATTATAAATGCTCTATATGTCAGCAGCATGGACAACATCAAGATGATAGCTAAACTTGCCCCACACTTTTCACAAGGTATCTTCTTCAACTGAATTCATTGCTGCTGATATCCTGTTTTTGAGCTTGTCTAGGTCACAAGGTAACGGTGGAACAAAAACATGTTCCTTCACATATCCCCACAAGAAGAGGTCACACAGGGTCATATCTGGAGATCTTGGAGGCCATGCTGTTTCTTCAAATTGGTGATACCAGCGACAAATGTTCTTTGCCGAAGGCGGATCAGCCTCAAAATGGTTACGAAAGCATGCTGGACCATAATCACTGAATCAGTCTTGGTAAACTGCAGAACTCAAAAAGCCTTTTGTTGAGCAGACGCCATCTTTCAGCTGACGCGTAGTGGCATCTAGCATCGATTCCCTAAAACACTAGGCCATGCCCATTACAGCAACACACCTTTCATTCACAAGATGTTCATCATTCTATAAATATAATGTTTTATAATCAAGTAATTCTTTTTGAAACACCCTGTATATTGAATCAGAATCAAACAATTCTGGTAAAAACCAATGTCCTGAACAATGCGTCAAGATAATCAGGATAAAATCCACTCTCTATATAGACTAAAGCTCAATCTTACATTGGCTTTGTCCAATTGTAGCTTAAGTAAGCAAATCTGAAAAGATCCTTGAAAAATACTTTTTTGGGGTAGAATTAGGGGAATAGCTTTGTTATTTGGTTAATGGGGGTGCATTTCCATTCCAGAAAGTACAACAGAGTCCCTGACATCAGTTCAGTGTCTCCAGACCTCTCCACAATAGTTCAAGGATACCTTTAATTTTTAAAGATTTGATGCAATGAGATGCATCGATTAAATACCCTCTAATTCACATCACATTCTGGAGCTGCACATAGCCATTACATTATTCTGCAGGAAATTTTTGCACAATTTGTGTTTATTTCACAACCTAGTCTAACTTCCACATAAGCATATTTGAAAAATGGCAGTATAAGCAGAATGTTATTTCAGGATGGTTTTAGTAATCAAGACCAGAGACAGCTCTCTTTGCATAAGCCAACAGCCTGGCTAGGAAAGCATGGGAATAAATATTTAAAAATACTAAAATATGTATGGGAAAGTTGTACTTTTCAAGACACTACACATTCTGGATTTTTCTGGATGCTACTTCTGTTAGTTGGCTGCTCATATGGATCTGGTTGGCCATGGTAAACTAGATAGATTAGTCTAGTGCAACAGCTGAGTGTCATTTTGTTATGGGTAATTCTTTGCTGATGGATGCCATGTCTCAGGGAGATGGTTGGAATGTCTACTTTTTTTAAAATCATGTTATTAGACTTTCAAAAGAGAGAAAGAGAGAGACAAAATGAATAAATATAAAAGGGCTAGAATTTCTAGAGTCCCAAAGCTTTTTTAACAGTTTACACTATATCTATTAAACATTTTTTTGAAAAAGGAAAAATGACAAGAAAAGTGAAGAAGAAAACAATAAATATAAAACATAAAAGGGAATTTAAAAAGGACTTTACAAGGATCACGGAATTAAAGAAGACTAAGTGTTAGGTAAGACAACATTTCATTAGTTGGCTTCAGATAACTGAATATTATATCATTTTAAAACACTGCATGTCAATATTAAAATCTAGTTGGTTTGTACATTTCAAAAGCAAATTAGCACAGTATATCTCACAAAGTAATTTCTGTCCAATCAGTAACCAAATTATCTTATTTAACATCTTATTAAGAATTAAACTATTAAGAAACTTTCAGATATGATGTAAGATCATATATGGAATTATAATCACACAAATGATTTCCAAATTGAATTAAATTATGTGCCAGATTTACTTTTTAGTAAAGTTATTTTAGACACTGAGGTGTACTCCCACAACTTAATTAGCTGTTCTTTTAGAGAGGAACTGTGCATGCCTTCCAATAAAAAGCCTCACAGTCTTTAAATGTATAGAAAGCTAGTTTGGTATTCTTTATGGGAATAAAAGGTTTGGTAATATTTAAATTAAAAATAGAAGGCTGGAAAGAGAACTTCAGCT
The DNA here is from genome assembly GCA_017656035.1 of Myanophis thanlyinensis. Taxonomy (NCBI): domain Eukaryota; kingdom Metazoa; phylum Chordata; class Lepidosauria; order Squamata; family Homalopsidae; genus Myanophis; species Myanophis thanlyinensis. Next base: position 8,279 of record JAEANM010016737.1, read on the forward strand.
TCATTTTATTATAAACATTTTCTACAAATGTCGAGCTTGACAATGTTGCTGCCAAAGCTGGAAAAATAACTGAACCTGATTTTTATATTTCCAGCATTTTTTTTAAAAAATGAACTGTCTTATTAGTGGAGTAATATATCAGCAGCAAAATAGTTTTGTCTAAATATAATATTGGGTATAAATTTAATGTTTTTCCATTGAAATCCTCCATTGCTGCATATCAATTACTCTGTCTAAATTCTATATCCAATTCTCAAAGCTTTTAAAGAAAGCCCTCCCAAGATTTTAGAACTCTCGTAAGGAACACACAACTGTCTTTTAAAACAGAAAAATCATAAAAGAAGAAAAAATCAGAACTAAAACACCAAATATGACTGATAGATAACTATATGCATTACAAGCTACTGTAATTCTTTTCCCTCAATTCCCGTGAATAAGATTGGCTCAAGTTGAAAGAATTTCTCTGATTCTTTGTAAAGCTCATTTTCCCCCCTTTATGCTTAAAGGAACTGTTAATTCCTAGCATGCTTATTGCCTTCTTACTGCCAATATCTTCATTTAACTCCTTACCGTTTGAACTGCTTGTCTCTGGCAAAATGAAAAATCAGTAGTTTTTGGAAAAAAAGAAAAGATCCGTATTTATTTTAAAAAATGTTTTTTGCTTTGTCTTGCTTTCCTCTGACCCATTTCTGAGACTCTTAGTTGCATGATATTCCAAGATTCCGTTTGATGCAAGACTAGACCTGTTTTAGCAATTGTCTTCATTGCTTCCAACGTTTTAAATTCTACCATGCGAAGTGTTTACGTTATATCAATAGCTGCATTTAATTTAGCACTCATCTCCGATGGCCTTCGGTACAAGTAAGATTGTGCACTGCTCCACAATTTCATAACAGCTGAATACAAAATACAGACACAGACATTCCAATATCCCAGCTCTAAAGTCTTCTGTTTTCAATGTTGCATTTAGGATGGCAGGTTTGTTGGTCTGCTTTTCATTATTTATAATTAACATTTTGAGAAAGGAAAACATTTTACAAAGATTATGGGGAACCCAGCCAAATTCAATGCGCTATATGCTGAATTTGTTCAAACCACACTCTCTTTCCTCTGCCATTTGCTCGTTCATTTTGGCAGCAATGGCAGCTACCCAGAATATGTGATAGTGATACAGGGTGATACACAAAACAGGACATGACAAATAGGAGAAATAATGTGGAATAAAGTTCCCATGTTCATTGTGGTACATTATTAATTGAATCTGCTTATTTAATTAACCATCTATTGTCTTATGAAGGTGGTATTCATGAATATTTAATTATTGTCTGCCTTAAGTTATCTCCCTTTATAAGAGACGTGCTGAAATGTGGACATATTTCAATATTGTATTATTAGCATTACTAGCAGCTAGGGCTATGCAAATGTTAGATGGAACTGTAGTATATTTGTATATTGGTGTTCAATGAGCTTGGCAGACATTTCATTCTCAAACTAGGTAACATCATCAGTGCGTATGATGATATCATAAAAACATTGCCCAGCTTGAGCAGTTCAGTGCTCAAAAAATAGCAACGAAAAATAATGCCATCTGCCATTTTTAATAATAGTTAGCCCATTCTTAAGTACATGTTGTCCATAAGTCAGATATTCTTAACCCGAGAAATGCTTGTACTCCATAAAGGGACTTTGGAAAAGTAAACACAAAGTAGAAGAGAATACCACTTTTGTAATCTAAATGCTTTGCTAGACCATTGTATTGAAGTCAAAAATTAAAACAACATGGTTTGAAGCAATTTATCTTTCCAGAAAGAAGCAATATAGACAAATATGTATCTCACATTTCCTCAAAACAGCAATGCCTATTGAGGTTTTCACTGACCACAAACATGGTTTATATTTATCAGTTAATTCAAGTGGTCAACCGCCACATGATTAATTAGTTAATTCTTAGAGACCCCATCTTTAATATTGTAGGATAGATGAATTGCTGATTAAGGGAAAGCTGATTAATAGACTTGAATTCGTGATGCAGTATGTTGTGGACAGTATTATCCTCATTCTTTAGTATCAAATGTACAGCTTCCCTTGGAACTTTCTTTGGATTCTAGCTTGGGTCCATTTATTCATTTATCAATCAAATCTATACAGCCACTCATTTCATGGAAAGTGCCTCTGAGCGATGAACAAATCGGGAGTTCATTTTAGCTAAATAGTGGAAACTGCCAGATGATTTTTCTGTATATCTTTTAGTTGATATGCACTTTCCAGGAAAAGACAGTTCTGCTTACCATTTCTTCCTATTTTTGTTCTCAACTTCTCTGTGATAATTAGTTCCTTTTAATGTAGTTAAAACTTAATTGTATGTTAAGGTTTTAGATAAGTAGAGTAAATTAAATCATTTTATTATTTGAACAAATCAAAGGAACATTCAACTTAGGTCAATTGTAGGTTTTATAACCATCTTTATTTTTAATACTGGATTCTGTATTTCATGTTCTTCTAGTTCATGGTTGACTCTTCCTTTTTTTTTCATTTGCTTCTAGTTGATTGTTGACATTGACCCTTCTATTTATGACAGGCTTTCCAGAATTTGTAAAAGATTAACTGCAGGGGAAAAAAATGAATAGATGGCAGTAATAAACACTTATAAGTGTTAATGCTCAGTTTCAATGTTACAGTTTGGACAGCCATATAAATTTGTTTAATAAAATAAATAATAAATACCATTCTGAGAGAGAAATATGAATGCATTTGAGTAATCCAGGTGCAAAAGAAGCCAGTAAGATTTATTTACCCCAAATGATGTAAGAACTTAGTATGAGAGAATTTAGCATATCAAACTATCATCTGGGTATTCTCTTTTAATGATGCATTCATTTTCACAGTTAAGAAAAAGGTATGTCAAATGATTCTGAGGGCTGATAAAACTCAAAGCCTCTGAAAATGATTTAATGGAGACTTGAAGGATTTATCTTCATAACAAGGAAATGAAATCACCCAGGGAGGCTGGGCAGGTAATTGTATGTCAGGGAAAAATCTATAATAGGCAACAACTGAGTTTACCTGAATGGATATTTATGGGAAAAGATCCAGTTTTTCTTAACGATCTGTAGTTCATTTTAGGTGATGAAGTACAGGTCAAGACCTGCTTTTTTTAAGAGGTTTTCTTTTGTCAGATTAAGTTTTCCCCTCATTTGCCCATGCCTGTAGAGCTATTTTTTCCTTGACTTTAGAGAGAGAGTTTCAGCAGACCTCTAGAAAAATTTTTAATGGACATACTTAAAATAATTCTACACTGTGTTATTTAGTTGGTTCTGTTTTTGCGCCAAGAAACAAATACTTACTTGTGATAACCCGATCACCTTTCAACGGTGTTATCTTGTCTTGCCAAATGTTCACTGTCTTTATAGATACTTGCCTTAGGGAGTTGTATGTCATATTTTTGGAGCCAGTCAAGTATTAATTAGTTGTGTAATGTTGGCTGCTATCTTTGCGGATGACAATTAGAGCAACTTTCAGTCTATCAAATGTGTTGAGAACCTTGTTAGATTCCTCCTTGGACCGAAGGAGAGAAATAAGTGGCTAAAAGGTCACTATAGTTATGAGGAGTAGCTATTTTAATTTTACCACCTGTATCTCTTCCTGGAAAAATATGATTCAACCACTATTATTCAGATACGTCTTCCAGTTTGAATATTGTAATTCATGTCACTTGAGTTTACCCTTGAAGAAACTTCAGAAATAGTAATGGTAGGAAAAGGGGGCAGCTGAACTTGTTACATGTTTTCCAGCAGGTGTACTTAACTTAATAAGTACATATCAAGGTCATTGTTATATATAATTCTCTAGATGGTGTGAGATCTGCCTTTCTGAAAGTATCCTAAGATATTTTGATATCTTAGGGCCTCCAATTTTGGTTTATTATAGTTGCTGGCTCAGAAGAAAGATCAGCTGGAATCTACTGGAGAAAGGCCTTCTTAGGGATAGCCCAAGCTATGTGAAGCTCCCTTCCCTTTTTTGAAATCTGGATATTCAAAAATAAATATTTCAGGAACAAGTACTGTAATGCTCATGGGAGACAATTTGCCCATAAACTCTTCTCTTTTAAAAAAGAGTTTTGAAGTAAAAAACAATAAACGGGAAGCTAGCACCAGCAGCTTCTGGCTTTTTCTTTAGACTCAAGAATATCCTTAGACCTCTTGTGGATGGATGGGTGGATGGATGGATGACTGGTTAGTTATCTGCAATCCAATGCTTTGTTTTGAAATGTAGTCAATATTCAGAAGGAGGTTAGCAAGATAGCAAGAGTGCACCCTCATAGCTAAAGAAGCTGGCAGAAAATAGCCAATGGCTTTTTTTCTGAATGTGTTCTGTCTACCATGGAAGCTATTTTATGAAAATACAATCCCCTTCCATTTGTTTAGTGAGAGCATCATAACTACCCTGAAAATTCTACATGTGGGAGTTGTCAGGTGCAAAATCAAGCCTAACATGGCTATATTAAGAAGCGTACTTTCTTCTTTCCTCTACTTCTCCCAATGTAAATGAACACAAATTTAATGGACATTTTATCTTACCTCACTCTTACACATGGTGTTAGATCCATCTTATAGAGCAGGGGTCGGGAACCTTGGTCAGGAATTCTGGGAGTTGGAAGTCCATGAGTCATGAAAGAGCCAAGGTTCCTGACCCCTGTTATTGAGGGTGGATGCCCTGCAATCACAAAGAACATGCCCCATTGATTTTGGTTGGTCTTCTCCAAGTATGAATGATCCTGGAACTGATCCAGCAGGTTTAGAACTTCTTTAAAGGGGATTGTTCTCCCTAATAAGCCTAATAAAAATACTTCCAGTTTTGATTCTATTTTTATTCCTGTAATTTCATGTAGCCAATTCTTCACC
>JAEANM010016738.1:0-13179 GCA_017656035.1 Myanophis thanlyinensis
GTGTCTCTGTATCTTGGTTTGTGTATTTTACCACACCACTCTCACAATGTTCCGCTGTGTACTCGTTCTCCAAACGGAGGACTATTCTTAACATAGGACATTTTTTATGGCTACGGAGCTTCTGCAATATTTTTTTTTGCAGACAATAGCAAAATACAGTCCTGTGTATTGTGATGTTGATTCTAATTTGGGACCTTAGGTGACTGAATATTTTGGAGCTTCTGCTAGGACGCTGTAGAATAGAACTTTGACCTTGGTGCCTTTTGATCCTTGAATCTGACTCAAGCTAGATTCCTCTGGCTAGGAGAATCTTGATTCTATCATAAAGACTTAAAAGAATATACCAGAAGCAACTCAACAAAAGTCCTAAGACTGAACTGAAGTACCTTTACAGTGCTTTTATTATGATTTAGTTTGTATGTCACATTTCATTCAAGAGCACATTCCAGCACTTCTAGAATACCTGGAAGATACTTTTTGAGTGGATGGATAGCATCAATATATGTGCTCCAGCACGTATTGGAGAGTGGAGAGAATCATATATATTTTCTTTGTAATTTTCCACCTCAAAGGCCACCTGAACATACTGAAAAATTGCAAGGGGGAGGTGAAAAGATGGGAATATTGCATGCCGCCAAAAATGTGAGCAATTCATTCAACGCAAGCAGCTGTATTCTTAGATGATTTGGTAAATGGAAAATACAAAGAGAATACAATCTAGTTCATTTGGGGAGTTGGGGGGGGGGGGAAATGCTGGCCCGAACAATTTTTTATATTGGAACCATTATCAAAACTTGATTTATCCAATTATCAAGATGCTTGTTATGATTCCACAAACTAATAATTTCAACTTCCCATTTTCCATTTTTTAAACGTCATTGATGATAAATTCAGTAAATCCTTTTCTTTAATGTTAAATCCGTCCAGCAATGTACATGCTGTGAAGTACAAATTGGAAATCAGCACTGGTTGTTCTTGATGGGGGGAATCAAGAGCAGCATTATATATGATAGAATAATAAATTGCCTTTTCTCTCTCACTACCACAATGGTTTTCTGTACACTTTCTGTACTGTTCAGTAAATGCATTTAGACTCGCCCTTGAGATATCATGAGACTGTCCTTGCCTTTTATTTTTCTCTGTTTATTGCTCTTTGATTATGGCCATGTAAACATAATAAGTATAAGTAAATGAATTTATTGCGTGTATATCCTGCTGTAATCTGAACTCAGTCTTTGGCATTTTGTGCATGTCATCTTTTGAACATACTGCTTATAGTGATGATGATAATGCTATCTGACTGCCTTTTGAAAGTATGAGAATCATATATTTTATCTGGAAGCACTTTTTTTTTATCATCAGTTGCCATTGTCAAAGACAATGGCTCTATGTTAAAAACATTTCCATCTCCCTTTTTCTCCTCTTCTACTTCTTTATTGCTTGAGCCAGCCTGCAAAGGGGTGGGGTGGGGAAAACTGATTTGAAAAACTGGAACACTGATTGCTATTCATTCTGTTCAACTTACTTCCACCATCACTGAGATGAATGTCCCTCGTGATCATGGCTTCTTGTCCTTTTCCTGTCTCCTTATGCACAGCAAGGGACTCTGGGACTTGGGTTCTTGAAAGCACATGTCATATAGAGAAACATAATTTCCTCAGTCTTTCAAACTACCAATCCTAGAATTAATTGCTCAGGGACATGTTGTTTCAAAGGAGGTGGACTATTCAGCAATGCAGAGCTAGATGTGGTCTGGGAGCTGTAAATGCCCAGGTCTGTAAACCATGGTTAGTTTAATCATGATTTATAGAACGAAGAACAATTGGGTGGGTTCACATAGTATGGTAAATGTAGAATCCATACAAGCATGTGGCAGCTGTTCAACAGTTTGCTAAACCAGAACAAAATAAGTTACATTATGGCTTAGTTTACTATGTGAACCCAGTTTGTGTACAAGGTATTATACTGTCATAACACTGGGAATCTCTTTACTCCAGATCCAATTATGCCATTAATCTATGAAAGGCAGCCACATCTGGTTGCTCCACTGTGAGTATCACAAATTAATGACAAATTCTTAATGACTATTGTTACTTAAATATTTCAATACTGATGAAAATCAGTCTGACATATAAAGAAATTAATATGTTTTGTGTCTACTGTAGCTGGGATTAATGCAAGCTTTCTTGTTTTTTTAGGGAGTAAAAAAATTTGGAAGGAAATATTGTATTTCCATATGCTAGCGTTAGACTTGGACATACTTTTCTTAAAATATTATCAAATTCCTGCCAGAGCTCTTGAGCTTCTTCAGATGTATAGTTGGCAGCTGTTACAAAAAGAACGTAAGTTAGAAAACAATAATACAATAATAAAATTGAATGCCCTACACTTCTACGGTATGGATCATATTATACGTATGCATATTATAGCAGCTGTGAGTGTGACGACTATTACTGTTTTCAAGGACTTGCCCGTGTAATGGTCAAGGGCAGAGATGTAATGCCACTGTGTAAGCCTGGTCCTCCACTGTCTTCCTAAGCACTCATTTATGGTTAATTATGAACAATAACGCTTTAACCAAACACAAATAACTTGGATTAATCAGCTGCTTTGCAGGCAGACACGTGCTTAATTCCCCGGAGTTCCTATCAGCAAACTGTAGTAATGATGTTGATTTGCACAGTGCTATTGTTTCAGCTGTAAATACCTGAATTGATTACCCAAGAGCCCCAACCTCAATGTTGCCTTGTTTTTGCTTTGTTCTTTATTATGTTAGGTATCCTGCACAGCGGGGATCCTGTAGTCACAGCAGAGTCACCTTCGGGGTTTCCAAGTATAGGAATCTAAATGAATTCTTTGTTGCCATAAATTACAAACTGAACAACAGCCACCTATTCCCACATTTATAAATATGTATGATTTTACTGCCATCATGGAATTATTATAGGGAGGGATAGATCAAAGTGAATTAGCACCTGCTAAGCAAGCTTGAGGGGTCATTTTGCACTTTAATTTTACAGTAATTCCCTTTTCAGTGTATCATGACCCAGAACAAAAAAAAAAAAAATTAACGTGGCTGTTGTCCTTTCTTAAAGCGGCCATTGATAATCCTGACCTGTCTGTATTTGACTGCAGAATTTTTAATTGAATAGTGAGGAATGTTTCCATGTAAGCCAGGTGAGAGAAACAGAACAGTGTTACAATACTCAGAAAGTACAGAAATTCAATCCTAGCAATGCAATGCCATTTGCTAAACCAGAGTTTCTTGTTACATCTGAACAAATTCATCTCATTTCTGAGTATTAGATCAAAGCAGGTACTCAGGGCAGGATATGGGTGATTGTATTAAGGTTGTCCTTGCCAACACCCATTGGTGGGCTCTTCTTGGTGGACATGTTGGAACAGAGGCTGGACAGACGTCTGTCTGTGTGTGCCACCATATGAACATGCTTCAAGTCTACCTAAAGCTATAGAGGTTCACTAGATGAGTTTAGGAGAGCCAGTCTCTCTCCACCCTTTCTATCATTTTTAAACGGATCATTTCTCTCTGCTTCTTTTCATGGAAAAATAGAATTTATTTAAACAAAGTGTTCAGGCTAATGTCATATTTCTGATATTAGCCTGAACATTATTGGACAACCATTTGTCTGAAATGATATAGGGCTTCCTGCTTGAGCAAGGGTTGGATTAGAAGACCTCCAAAATCCCTTCTGACTCTACTATTCTGTTTTTCTGACACCTAACCTTCAAGTTCTGATATATCTAATAGCTCTTATCTTAACCTCCATATACATGTACACGCAACCTCAAATAAAAAATGAAATACATATTACTATGAGGCTATTTGTTTGTTTGTTTGTCATATTTAAGAACTGTCCATCTCCCTTACAGAGGAACTCTGGACACTGTACAATAAAATATGAGAAATTAAATGAGAAGACATACTAATATTAAGATTAATTCCTTTCAGAAACTACAGATAGTTCTTGACATAATGACCAGTCACTTAGTAACTACTTGAAGTTAGCATAGACTTCAAGTTGCTTACAACCTTGAAGTTTTGATGCCTGATGCCCTCCATAATCACATGACCACATTTTGGACTCTGGGCAATTGGCCCACTTTTATTGCCATTTCAATGTCCCAATGTAGTGTGATTTATAATTTATGACATTTTGCCAAAAGCCAGCTTTTACTTCCGCCAAAAAAATGAAAGATTTTGTCGGTTATGGCAAAAAAAATAAGCATAGCAAACAATGAGTTCGTTAAATGACCATAACATTCACTTAAGAACTGCTGCAAAAATGGTAATAAAATTGGATGTGGTCATCTGGTGACATTTTAAATAACCATCATGACTTATGACTATGATTGCAGGTTCAATTATAGTCATAATTCACGGACACCTTGTATCCTTGTTCAGGCCTAGACATACAGTAGGTGCACTCTTTCAAATCATATGAAGATTTCATCTTTTTTACTAGATTTCAGCAGACATGCAGAGAGCGTGAAAACTATTTGTCTTATTTCTTCTGCCTAAATTAATCTCAGGTCTTAAGGAGGAATGGAGTAGGACGTTTTACACCAATTATAGACTGGATAAACATGAACTCAATCAATTGGCTGTGTAACTATTTATTATTTATTTGTTAAATTTATTTACCGCCTATCTGATTGTGAAAGGAATGAAAAGAGTGTGAACAGAACAGAAGTAAGATAATAAAGCAATACAATAAACAGTGAAAAAGACCAGAACGAGAAATACGATCACCATATTTTTCAGTGTATAAGATGCTCCGGAGTATAAGACACACCTAGTTTGGGGGGAGGAAAACAAGAAAAAAAATCTGCCTCTGCCTCCCTGCAATTTGCCTCCTTGCAGCAAAGGAGCAAACAGGCAAAAGCCTGGTCAGGTTAAGTACAGCCGGATATAGCACGAGCAGCTGATTGGCGGTTGGATCTGCCTCCCAGAGTACCAACGATCATCTGTTCCAGGCTGTGGGGATCACTGCGGCCTATCACAGCTTCCGTGCACCCAATTGTTGGCCTGTTTTGAGACCCATTTTTCAGCCTGTTTTACGGCCATTTTTTGGTCTGTTTTTCCTGGCTTTTTCCAGCCTTTTTTATTTCCGTTTTCTGACCTTTTTTGGCCCATTTTCAGTATTTTTTGGCCCGTTTTGGCCAGTGGGTGGGCGGGCTTCAGCAACATTTGCTGTATAAGACACACAGACATTTTCACCCACTTTTTGGGGGAGAGAAGTGCATCTTATACACTTAAAAATACGGTATATGATTACCAAAAAAAGAAAGATGGACAGGTAGAGATAGTGGGGAGAGGGGTACTAAGGAACAATCATGTTTCTTATTTTCCTGTGAGCAAAACACAGCAGCAATACAGTCTAAAAGCCAGCATATGTTCAGACTGAAATTTTAGAGGGGTTGTTCCCAATATAATATTGTATTCCTACCTTGGTGTGTGTGTGTGAGAAAGAGAGAGAGAGACAGAGAGAGAGCACATGAATATTTATTTGCCTATGTGAACATTTATATGCTAGTGCAATAATTCTAAGTGGCTTACAAGATTTGGAACTAAAAAAAAGCCCTTCAATAATATCACTCAAAAAATGATCCACAATAAATAAAAACCATGGATGTCATTAGATAAGAACTTCCTGTTCACCATCCAAAATAAGACTGTTTTTGCTATTTTTAAAATAAAAATAGAGACATCTGATTTAAGGAGACATCTTGTTCCAGAGAAGGAAGACTACTATTGTGGGTGACATTCTCTGGGGACCCAGTCCTTGCTATGGACACCTGGAGTTTTCTAATCTGGCTAAACCATGAAGGGCATCCAGATTCTACTTTGAAAATAAATTTCCAAAGGTCATAAGGATCTAAACTGTATATTTAATGAGCATATGATTCTGTTTCAGCCACAGACAAAATAGAATGTTTTCCTTTCTGGTCTTCTACCTGTATCCTTAAAGGAAGCCTGTTAAACTGCATTTGCCATTTACATTAGCATGACTATATTCTTTTCAGAGTACAAGTTGTAGATGTCTCAAGGCCATCTACCTTGAATATAATTGTTGTATATGTTTGTGCACAAATATTAAATCTTGGCACTTCTGTTTTAATGTGCTATTTGTTTAACCTCTGCAATCTGATTCAGAAAATTAATTTAGAAACAAGTTTATTTTCCCCCCTGAAAAAGATGTCATCTCAGAGTGGAAACAGTCACCATCCTAATGGGAAGGAAAGTAATATTCAGAAAACAAACCTCATGTGGCAGCAATGCATGCTGTGATTCATCAGTTTTATATCATTTTTATACCACCCCTTCTCCTGAAGGACTCGGGGCGATGCACAGCCAGGTAAAAACATACAAGTAAACAATTTAAAAATCCAGTTAAAATTAATTAAATCAAGGCCAACCAAATTAAAATTTAAAATGTAAAAACAGTTTAAAAAAACAGTTTAAAAATTAAAAACCAATTTAAAATCCCCAACCGACGGTACTAGGCTAGACTGGCTTGTTGGAACAGAAAGGTCTTCAGTGCGCCGGAAGGTCCATTGGTCCGTAATGGTCCGGATCTCCAGGGGCAGTTCATTCCAGAGGGAGGGTGTCCCCACAGAGAAGGCTCGAATGAAATCCACATAGCTTTTTTCTTCTCATTTGTACTCCTCTAATACAAATATTGCTGATATTATTACTATTATATCATATTGTAATCCATTTGTAGATTTCAACTTTAGAACTTTTAGGGAAAATCTCTTAATTCTTCAGCTGTCTTAAAACATTTTAAGCTGGCCAGTCTTCTGGAATTATCAGACCTCTAAATTTGGAAATCTGGAATTTGTGAGGCACAGTAAATAAGGACACATGATGGTGAACTCGTAAACAGAGCAACACTGAATAAGCAATAAAAAAACAGAATGAAGCCTTTAGAAACAATAAATTTGTACACTAAAGAATTTGATGTGCATAAACTAGGAAAAAGAAGACTCTAAATTTGGAGGTTAATACAATGAAAGTTGGACCATAAGGAAGGCTGAGCACTGAAGAAATTATGCTTTTGAGTTGTAGTGCTGGAGAAGGTTCTTGAGAGTCCCTTGGATGGTGAAGAGATCAAATCAATCAATCTTAAAAGGAATAAATCCTCACTAATTTTTGGACAGATACTGAAGCTGAAGCTCAAATACTTTGGCCACCTAATGAGAAGAGAGGAATCATTGGAAAAGTCCCTAATGTTGAGAAAGACTAAAGGCAAAAGGAGAAGTGGACGGTGAGGATGAGATGGTTAGATAGTGTCAATTATGCAATGAACATGAATTTGGGCAAATTCTGGGAGAGAGTGGAGGACAGGGGAGCCTGGCATTCTGTGATCCATGGGGTCGCAGAGAGTCAGATATGACTTAATAACTGAACAAAAAAAACTGAAATGGTAGATGAAGAAATAATTAAGCCACTGCATTTGATTGGAAAAAAGAAAGGGAAGATGAGTCAGACATTATCAATAGGTAGTATCCAAGTATATGTACTTTAAATTTTTTAAAATAAATGTTTTACTCTAATCCATCTAAGAATGAAATTAGAGGATTTATTTGTGGATAGTATATAGAATGTAGACTATATGAATGTCAGAACAGTAACAGAAAGAATCTGGAAATATGTAAAGGAATGGATTTTTCTATTATATAGCTTTGGTGGCCTTCTTATTGAAATAATGTAAAAATAGGTGAAACATTGTCTAAGTCCCCTGGAAGTGACAGATTAAATCAATTCACCTTGATCTTATTTACCATTTATATAGAACTTTCAGAGTTTGTTACCACTTGGTGGATTGATTTAAAACCCCTAGGTGGTAGGGGCAGGGCAGAAAATAAATTTAAATGAGATCTAAGTCAATATTCTCTTTCTGCAACCCATCTTTCCTTAAAAAGAATACACTCATAATTTTAAAATATACTTGTTTAGAAATAGATCTTAGATAAAGAGGTTAGCATACCTTGTTCAACATACAAAGTTATGATGAGATGTTCGGACATCTTGGTACAATGTGCATAGATGCTAAGATGTTATACAAATGTACACCATTTGTTTTTCTGAACTAAAGATGGTGGCTGTGTAACCACATTCCAATAATGGTGGAATACCAGAAAAGAAACTTATTTTGATTTCTTTCTTAAAATTCAAATGCATGTTAAATATAGTTAATATCACAAGTGTTCAGTTCTATATTTAACAATACTACATTTTATTGTACTAAAAATAGCAATTACAAGAAACAGATTGGACCCTATATGATGGCAATGTTAAAGCCTAACAATACTGGAAAATGAATCATAAAATTGAACAGATTTTGAAGTTTGTAACTATAATTTGAAATATTCCATTAAATTTTACTAACTTTGTTCAAAATATCTTTAATGTTTACCGAAGTAGCACTGTATATGTTCATAGCTGTAAGGATGTTACAATTGTTACATGCTTTCTCTTGGAAAAGAATCTCTGATTCCTTCACTGGAAGAATTATTAATTGTGAAAGTATACTTTGATGTCATGAATAACTTCATATACAATTTAATTCTAATGGGAAACCATTCTTGGGTTATAGATTTGTGCCACAACTGAAACTTGATTATGTGATCCTTAGAACCATATAATAATTTGATCTATTAACTCTCAATTTTGATTTTATGCATCCATTAAATCCATTACTTATGTTAACCGAGTATGTTCAAATTAAACTCAATAGAAAAATAATATCTGTAACTTATTTCATGTTTTATATGGTTTTTATTTTATTTTTTAAATTTCATTTATATTCTTTCAGAATATTAAATACAATTTTTTTTTAAAAGTACAATTTGATCATTTTTGGAGATTTCAGAACACAGAACACATCGTTTTATAAGCCTGAGAATGGGGTGTTATGAAAACTGTGCAGTGCTTTGGAGTAATGCTTGAGTGTTCCTTTAACATTCGGTCTTGGGCGCCTTACTCAAACACAACTTTCCCCACAATTGCACTACACCTGCAAAGAGCAGCTGCACAGTCCTAGAAGATGTAGAATCTTTAAAAAGTTGCTGACAAATGCTAGATGACTCCCCATACGTATTCCAAAACAATTACTGCATATACTGTAAGTACATAAGCTTATGTTATACATGAAGACTGTAATCTAATCCATATCTGTAAAGAAGTGTTCCTTTGAAGAAAGCCAAACTTCCTGAATACAATGGGATTTGAATTGAAGTTTCCAGAACTTTCCATAAGCAAAGGCAAAATTATGTTTCATTCCACTTTTCAACGGAATGAAAAATAAGTGTTGCAGAGGTTTGATCAGTTAATGGATGTCTTGCAGAGCTTAGGTAGTTTGAAAGTGTAAGCTTTTTGTAAATGCTGGGATGATTTCATGAATCCACCAAAAAGTTTATGTGCTACTTGAAGTAAGGTGTTAAATTATACTGAATCTCTGAAATCAGGAATTTTCTATTTTTCATAGAAGGGTTTTTAATAGAATACATTCATGTTTTAAATTTAGATTCCATTTTAAAACAGATTATATTAAAGCAGACAATGTAAACCAAAATCTTCAAAAATACAAAATTACAATTTATTTTTTAAAAATGGAAAAAAAATTACCCTTCTGATTAAAATAATGCAGTTTAAAAATTATAAAGCAAGATTTTCTAACCATTTAAGCAAATTTCAAACAAAGCAAACACAAAGCAAGCAATAGAATAAATAACAAATAGCCAAAGAAACACTTGGTTTACATAACTCTAATTATATAGTGTATTTTTTTCCAAGAACTGATAATATTTATAGAGGGTGTCTCCATACATTCACATTTTAGATGATATGATATTAATATGATATTACATTGGTGTTTTAGTTGTCTAATATCTGTGATAGCAATTCAGTCTACAAAGTACAAAAAGGCAGGCAAAGACTGAATGAACAGCCAAAGTTAACATTTGTGTGTTTGTTATACCACAGTAGAATAATAATTGCATTTGGCAAAGAACATCCTCTATAGGTAAACGTTAATCCTGAATCTGGCAAATGCTGAAGAAGGAACATATTTATTTATCAAGAAATTGATTCCATTAGCTACAGTATGTTCCCTAACTGGGTGTATTTGTTTAGTAAAAAGGATCATTTTAAAGACTTTCCCTTTATAAATTTGCTATTTTTGACCCCCATTTTTTATCTGTGACTATGTGAAAAGAAATATTACCTAAGTTCTGAAAAGTTGTATAATCATGAATGAGATATGTCTGACTTGGCAGAAGAATGACAGTTTAAAAGAAGAGAAATGATGAGGAAATATTAGAATAGAAATAGTTTTTTTTTCCAGGTAGTAGGTATTTAAATGATAATAATTGTACAGTTGTGTTGCACTTCAGATTTAGAAATATGCAGAAAGCTACCTATCTGCAGAAACAAGGGTGGGTAGCCTGGTGATTTCTACATATTTTGGTGTACATTTCTAATCATTTCAGATATTATGGAATTGCAGGAATTATAATCCAAAATATCTGGAGGACCTAAAATTATCTGTGCCATTTCTATACATATACAGTGGAAGGAAAGGTTACTAACATGAAGAGCATAGATGGATTTAACTGGGAGCAATGATTTGTATGAAAATTTATAGTAGTTTTACTCTGGGTTGAATCAATAAGAAAGGAAGCCTAGTAGTTTGCTGGCCATACTGTTTTTGCCTCCAAAATCCCTATCGATGTTGTAAAAATTAAATCAAATACAACTAAATGTGGTAACGTGGCCATCTAGTTTTTGGGATGCTTATAAAGCTTCTTCACATATTAGATAAAATTATGTAAAATGAATCCAGAAACCAAACTTGCATTTGATTTGGTTCAACTTCAGTTTCATCATGTGGTGAAGAACAAGCGTTTATAGAAGAATGTACCTCATTTGCTGATATTTTTTTTTAAAGTATTATTTCTTACTGACCATCATAATATGGTGCTTCCCCTTTATTTTATTACTGTATCCAATATGGTTTAAGATCTAAGGTTATTTCAACTGGGAATGAATAGTTTCTGCAGAGCATTCAAAGATTAAAACAGGGGAAAGGTTAAAAGCCAGGCCTACTGGCTTGGCCACATATTGCTGTTCAGTAACTGTTGCTACTAAATTGAAAAACAGACTCAATCTTCAGGTTTCCAAGAAACAACAACAATAATGTATGGTAAATGAAGCTATAGCAAGGGAAGGACGAGAGAACATGAACTGTGGAGTATGCCAGAAACTGTTAGCAAAGTGTTCTGGAGAAAAGATTAAAGAGAGCTATACTTTGTATCAGTGGTGGAATTCATTTTTTTTCCTACCGGTTCTGTGGGCGTGGCTTGGTGGGTGTGGCTGCGGGGTTTCATGTGACTGGGTGGGCAGTTTCTATAAGCAGGGCAATAAAGATTAGGCTAGAAACAATACCAGGATGTTTTTTCCTGCCTTCCTTCAGGATTAACTCTGTAAAGTGGGAAAAAAACAAAAGGAGATTTCTTCTTAACAACCAGTTCTCCAAACTGCTTAGAAAATTTACTACCAGTTCTAGCGAGCCAGCTAGAACCTGCTGAATTTCACCTCTGCTTTGTATACACAATTACCACAGAAATAATTAATTAATCAAAAATATACTTTGTGCTTTGTGCTATGAGTTTTGGTAATCTAGCAGTCTAGAAGTCATAAGCAAACTTTTTCTGCCAAGGTTATGAGGAGATCATTTTGTAGAAACTCTCTTATGAACCAGAGAAAATCTCAGAAACTGCCTTTGCTTACTCTTGAGCTGCTAAGGGTTTTATCTGTTGCTCTAATGTTGGAGAAAGTCCTGGAGTGACTCCTGTATCAAAGAAGTCATACAAACACCAGGTTTCAGAAGAGGTGAGATTTTTCTTTACAGGTGGTCCTCGATTTACAACAGTTCATTTAGTGACCTTTCAAAATCACAATGCCAGTGAAAAAGTGACTTATGACCATTTTTCACACTTAAGACCATTGCAGCATCCCCATGGTTTTGTGATCTACATTCAGATGCTTGAGCTTTGGTTCATGTTTATGATGGTTGCAGTGTCCTGGGGTTATGTAGTCACCGTTTGTGATCTTAAGACAAGCAAAGCCAATGGGAAAGCCAGATTCACTTAACAATAGTGCTACTAATTTAACAACTGTATTGATTCACTGAAGAAATGTGCAAGAAAAGTCATAAAATGGGGTAAAATAACACAGTTCCCACTTAGCAACATAAATTTTGGGCTCAGTTGTGGTCGTAAGCCATTGACTACCTATATTTCTTTTTCAAGCTGGCTCACATTTTCATTGAACATAGACACACAAATAAAACACTCAGGATAATTTCTAAGGCAAACATCCAAGAAGTGCCAAAATGCTTGGAATCTCATTCTCATGTTCAACTTTTATCTTTTAATGGGGATAATGATATGTCATCAACTGCTTTGGAACCCTATCTCAAGAATTTACTCTGCACAAAGAAGTAGATATCACCTTTCTAAAGTAAAATTATCTTGGTTTGATAAAAATAATTACTCAGTTCTTTCAACTGTTTGGAAAATACTGTATGAATGAACATGTATGTATATTGCACAGAATTTTTTTTTAAAAGGCAGAAAAACAAAAATGGGATAAGAATCCTTTTACTGACAAAGTTGAGAAATGAATAGCAATGAACTAGATAGATTCAGCCATTCTAAAAGTTAATTTTGAGTTGGTAATTTGTCCCATATACTCAGAGGTGTGGGGATTATATATCTGAAATTCGATTTTGTAGTTCTTGAGGCTGTGAGAAGTCTAGTTAGAGGTTTTAAGTGAAATAGAACATTAGAAAAATATTATAAATATACTGTCTTTCGATTAGTGTGCAGTTTACCAGAAGGAAAAAGTAGTGCATTCTGGCTAATATCATACTAGAAGATCTTGCAGAACACGATCTGAAAAGTTTCAAAAACTGAAATAATTATTTTTCAATATATAGTGTTTAGTATTTTGCAAATGTATTGCTAATACAAGAATTTATTGGTTCAAGATTTGCCCCAGGGTTTATAAGGTATTATATGTATTGTATTGATGTTGTTTTTATTGGCTGTGAACCGCCCCGAGTCCTTCGGGAGAGGGGGCGGTATATAAAT
>JAEANM010016739.1:0-13179 GCA_017656035.1 Myanophis thanlyinensis
CACAGAGATACAGGCAGACAGAAAAAGAGAGATGAGAGTGGTAGAGAGAGAGAAACAGAGCAGAGAGAGGAGACAGAAAGACAGAGAAAGAGACAAAAAAATGAGAGAAAAAAAGATGAGAGAGAAAAAGAGAGACAGGTGAGAGACAAAAAAGATAGAGACAGAGAGAGAAAGAGAGAGGGAATGAGAGAGAGGGAGGATGCAAAAACAGGTCGCCAAGCTAAGTTTCTGAAGGGCCCCCATCCCATCACTGGGAGTTCAGGTGCTTCAGTGAGCGGCACACTGGATTCATATTAGTGATCCACTGGATTTAAAATTATGAATTTAGTGATCCCTGAAGTCCGAAAGGTTGGGGACCCCTGGACTAGAATATTGTTATACATAGTGAGATAAACAAAAATAGATAGACAAAGCCAAGTTTATGGTAGCAGCACTATTCTTTTGAAAAACTGATAAAAGCTAAATTTATAGAATATCGTTTGTATATAACATCTTTCTTAATAGAATCATAAAATAACTGATACCTTTTTACTTAACCTTTGGTTTTCTCTTTCCATTTTCATTAGTTTAGAGTTATTGCCTTGTACGGAACCCATTGCATTTTGTAATTCTTCCACTGTTTTTAATAAAGTTTGATTTTCCATTTCTAATTTTAATAATCTACTAGATGTTAGTTCATTCACTTCATGACCAAGTGACTTCTGTGGCACTGTTGAGTAAAAATGGAAGGTAAAAAGGATAAATTGCCCTTTTGTTATCTAAACTATTACTTATATATAATTAGAAAAGGACATATATATAATAATTTTAATTCTATAATTTTATATAGAATCAAGAATGCGCAGAATTTTGCTTAAATCTAAGATTTGAGACATTTCTCACATTTTTGGATAATGCACTACTTAATGTACTACCTGCATAAAGTATTTTCAAAAATAACTTTACAACCTAAACAAGATCAATAATTGGATGCTTCATTTAATTTACTATGAGATTGGCTGCATCGACTTTCTTGGATGAATTCCACATTTGAAAAAAATATTGTTTAGAGGCATTTGTTCAAGATGAGCAGATATAAAAATTGAAAATAATAAATAAAATAAATAATGGTAATAACAACCAAAACTAGCAGGTAGCAAGTATTCCTCTGAATGAACCAGTCTGGATAGCTATGTATTTGGGTCCTCTGAAAGATAACTGACAAATATTTGAACCAGCCATTAAAGAATCTGAATGTTGAACTGCTCATATACTATCTGGACAATAAATAAGTATAACTTTATCTACCTTCAGAAATTTCTGATGATCTGTTTATCTGTTCAAGTTCCCAGCCCAAATGTAGTGATTCATCCATACTTTGCTTCTGAGCCATTTCTAGTGACATATTTTCTTCCATAAGTTCCTCAATTTTCTTCCGATCCATATCACGTTCCTTAAACATTGTTTCATATAAAATTTTCTTTAAAACCTTCTCTCCAGAGTCTACAACATGTTTCAGTAACCAAATTTTAATCTAATGCTACCGTCTGAATCTTCTACTTTATTAGTAAAACTACAATAAGTTATCGGCAGCACAAAAACAACATAATTAAATCTAATGCATACATATAATGCTTATACAGATAGTCCTCAACTTAAGACCACAATGGAGCCCAAAATTTCTGTTGTTGTGAAACATTTGTTATGTGAGTTTTTCCCCATTTTATGACTTTTCTTGCCACAGCTGTTAAGTGAGTCATTGCAGTTGTTAACTTAGTAATATGGTTGTGAAGTAAATCTGGTTTCTCCATTAACTTTGCCTGTCAGAAGGTCACAAAAGGTGATCATCTGACTTTGGGACCCAGCAACCATCGTAAATATGAACAAGTTGCCAAGTGCCTGAATTTTGATCACAAGATAATGGGGATACAATAAAGATTGTAACTGAAAAATGGTATAAGTCACTTTTTACAGTGCCATTCTAACATTGAACGGTCACTAAAAGAACTGTTGCAAGTTGAGGACTACCTGTAAAATATAAGGAATTATGACATTATAAAAATACCCTAAACATGACAAAACTATTTAAATGGTTTAAATATTTAGTATTTATAAAATGTTACATAATTCAATCAAAAAGGTCCATATTGTATTTCCAGTTTGGTAGAGATGGAAAAAAACCATAATCAGTTCAGATCAGCTTCAGCCACTCATAATATACAAGTAGTCCTCATCTTACAATATTTGTTTAGTGACTGTTCAAAGTTACAATGAAGAATTAAAAAACAACTTTTGACTGCTTTTCACATTTATGACTGTTTCAGCATGCCCATGGTCACTTGATCAAAATTCAGACACTTAGCACAACTGGCATGTATTCATGACAGTTATGGTGTCCTAGGGTCATGTGATTAACTTTTGTGACCTTCTGACAAGCAAAGTTAATGGGGAAGTCAGATTCACTTAACAAATTTTAAGCTAGATTCACTAACTTAAAAACTGCCATGATTCACTTAACACTGCAGCAAGAAAGGTCCTAAAGTGGAGCAAAATTCACTAGCAACAGAAATTTTGGACTCAATTCTGATTGAAAATTGAGAACTACCTGTACAACTGTAAAATGGTGGTTTTTAAACTTTCTATTTGCTATTTGAAAAGAAAAATTATTTTGACACAATCCATAAAAGATATTTTCTCCATCAATTCTTCAAGTCATTAAATGCCATTTTATTTTATTTCTTTCTACAGGCAATCCTCAAGATCTGACAGTAGTTGGACCAAATGTCCATCATTAAGTGATGGAGTCACAAAGTGTGATATCTCATGATTGCATCACTTAGCAACTGCAATCCAATAGTCACAATTGCCATTGTAAGCCTAGGACCGTATGGGGTTATTTCTTCAGCAGGAAGAGGGGAGAGTCCCAAGTAATCAGGCCAGCGGATAAGAGCTGCAACTGAGAATGTGGCAGGGCAATGTAAGTGGGCAGTGCAGCAGGGGCAGGGACAAAAGTGCTGTGGGATTGTGCTGGATGCAGGGTCTCTGAAGCATAGAAAGCCAAAAATGTGCAAAATGTGAAAAATGGCAGGAACTGCCATTCAGGTGATTGACAACTAGGTCACAATTACAAAATCACAGCATACCGCAGTCTTGTGATCACCATTTGCAACTTTCATTTATGGCTTCCAATAAGCAAAGTCAATGGGGAAGCCAGCAGGAAGTCACAGGACCATGGAACACTGCAACTGCATAAGATTGGCCTAATAATAACAACCCAAACTATGGGAACTGCTGTCATAAGTTGATATGGACAGTGATGGCATGCCTTATGATTCCATTGCTTAGTGATGGTATTTTCAGCCCCAATCACCATTTCAATCACACTGAAGACTACCTGTAATTTTATTTTAAAAAGTGACCTTTTCCTATCCCGTCCTGTATGCTCACCATCTCCATATCGTGGAGTTTAGCTTTTAATTGCAGATTTTCCTTTTCCAATTCATGCAATTTATCAGAACGGGCTCGGGTTCCCTCTAACTGATCTTCCAACATTGTCTTTGTTTCCAGTAATACTTGATTATCTTCTTTTAGCTCCTATATAAATGAGAAATATGAAACTGACAATCAAACAAGATACAAAGTAGTAAAAAAAATGAAAATGGCACACACTAAACAAAATGTAAAAAAATACTTGTTATGTTTTACATAAATTAATGTAACTATTTAAGAAAAAATATATCTGACAGAATAAAATATTAAGCACATAATTCTAAATCTAGAGGCAAAACTAAGCCAATACTTTTTGGATTTGAGAGAACCATATTTAAAAATTAAACCCCAAGATTTAATTTGATTTGATTTGATTTGAGGAAATGTGGAAAGTAATTGATACCGTAATAACTATAGAACAAAGGTACAAATGCTATAAACGCATGGTATATTAACAGTATTCTTTGAAATCTGATTTATAGTTGATCTCTGGTAAAGTAATGGTCGACTGAAAACTACTACACTTTTAGTGTAGCAAAAAGTGGCAAAAAGTGGAGTGAATGAATGAATGGACTTCCTGAACTCCTCTCCAGATTAAGGAGAGAATTTGGGATTGTTCAGAGTGCTCCTTATAGATGCTGCTTGTGAAGAGACTGTAAAACTATGGTCTCCAGCAGGTTTTAGAGCTGTGGAAGCCAGGAGAATAAACTTTGTCCAAGTGGTGGTTTGGAGCTTTCAAATGGATGCTACGTTCACCCACTTTCTGTCTTATCACCTTTACTGGAAATGGCTTGTAAATTGCTTTTTGGATATTAAGACCCTTCATAAAGACAAGTTTCATTACACCAGTGATTTCCCTAAGTTTAAAATTTAAAGAAAAGCTTTTTTATTGGAAATAAGCAGCAAAAGGATGATTAAATGAATGTTAATTTTGGAATATTTTTAAAGAGACCAAGGGACCTGGAAATAAGATTTTAAAATATTTATACGACTGCAGTCTGTAGTTTGTTTAAAATATTATTAAAATATATGAAGATTTTTTAGTTTAAATGCAAGAAATTTCTCCCTGGAAATATGTGCTGATGAGAGAAAAGCATGATAAGACTTTGAAGGTCAGTTAATATATGTCACCAGAAATAGTTAAGGATTATAAAAAAGGAAAAGAGTCAATAATACAGAATGGAGAAAAGTATTTTAACTCTGGAAGAATTCAAGAATATCTGATAACAATGTACCCAGATCTTTCTCTTTAGACTGTTTTATATAATAAGAATTGGCTTAAAAGAGACAGAAGAGGATAACTGTTTTGGCTGTTTTGGTTATGGATTTAAAATTGACTGGACCCAAAAGTAATACAGGTAGATTTCAACTTACAACCACAACTGAGCCCAAAATTTCTGTTCTAAGTGAGACATTTGTTAAATGAACTTTGTCCCATTTTATGCTCTTTCTTGATACTGTTTGTTAAGTGGATCACTGCACTTGTTAAGTTAGTAACAGAGTTGTTAAGTCAATCTGGCTTCCCCATTGACTTTGCTTGTAAGACGATCGCAACAGGGGATCAAATGACCTCAGGACACTGCAACCATCACATATATGAATCAGTTGCCATATGCCATTTAGGCACAATGTTTATCACATCACATGCCCATGACAATAACACAAAGGTCGTAAGTGTGAAAAATAGTCTTAAGTAACTTTTTTCAGTGCCGTTGTTAACTTCAGTCACTAAACGAACTGCTGTAAGTCAAGGACTATCTGTAGTGACAAAGAAATTATACAGAACCTGCAAATGAACTTGGCTGAAGTTTTAATAGATAAAAGGGACACACAAATAATAAACCAGAAGAGCAACTTAGATATGTGGACTTTTTCCTTAAAAAATTGACTTGGACAAATTTCTTTGGTTATACAAAGAGAGAGATTATATTTATGAAGGAATTCCTAAAAAAAAATAGAGAAAGAAAATCAGGTATCTAAAAGGTATAAGCTTCAAGATTTTATTTATTAGCTTATAAGTTGGTTTATTTGACCAAGGTAAAATGTATATTTTTCTGCTATTAATAGTTTTTTCTTGCTTAGCATTGAATGATATTTTAAAGATTTGTTTATAGATAAGTTATGGGAAGAAAAGAGGTTTTCTTAAAGAAAGTGATAAATTGTAGTATTGAGAGCAGATAAAAAAGTGATAGTAAATTAATTTGTTGGATATCATTTGAAGAAATTAAAGATTAAACATGAATGTTTCATCTAGTAGCTTCTAATGGAGTTTTTCTTGATTAAATGATGAGGTTTTAAAAAATTTGTTTATAGACATAAACAAATAAGACATGGCAAGAAGAATTTTTTGCTTCGTATTTTTTGAGAAAATAACAAGGTACTATGTAAAGGAAGGAAATATGAAATTGTTTCATTTTTTTAAAGTTAAAATGCATGCAATGTTAGTTCTGATAGTCCATTGTTAAAATTTCTGTTTAAAATTGAATGACAAGGCTCTATTTGCTGATAGATAAAAGAAGAGATACGGAATTAGACTTTTGACTGAAATATTAGAGAATTACTCAATTACTGAAAATGCTTGTACTTGTCTTAATGAAGGGAGAAGCTATCTTTTCCTACATTTTTTCTGCTTTTCTTCTTTTTTACATTTTTTCCTTTTTTCCTTCCTCCTTTCTTTACTAATAGAAGAAAGAATATATATTTTTAGACCTGTAACATAAAACAAGATCAGCACCAACACTAATCAAATAATATCTTGATTCATGTTAAGAAACATAAGTAAAAAATGAACATACATATAACCAAAATTTCTAATTACCTCTATTCTAGCCTTGTAGAATTCAATATCGTGTAGCCTTTCTTTATATCGGCAGAGTTCACTTTCAAGCTTGTCAACCCGGATAGCCTTCTCTCTGAGAGCATCAAGTTCATCCCGATACACTCTGGCAGATCGGGCATCCGAAAGTAAACTCATATTCTAACAAATAAGTATATGACAAGTAAATAAATAAAATTTCATACTTATGATGAAAAAAGATGGGTAGTTATTAAATATAAGCACATATATAATGTTGAAAATTATGTTTTGCTTAATTTTTTTAGCTATATTATCTGCTTCTTGAATTGGGTAGTTGAAATATCTAATAAATTGATCTGCTTATAAACAAAAATAATGTGTATAAGAACCACTTCAGGTCACTCTTTTGTAAATTCTTCCAGAGATATAAATAAAAGTGGATGAAAGCTGCATTCAACAGATGCCTCCTTTCCTGAACGTAAATTGATCTGCTAAGTTTTAAATACAGTACACAAAAGATTTCTAAAACAAAAACAAAACCAGAAAATAACAAATACACTGGTCAATACCAGTAATATTATGATTTTAAGTTTAAGATCCTATAGCCATTATTTAGTTGAAATCTACTTAAGACCTATTGCTTGAAACACGTATCATTAATAGAACTAATAAACACAAGCAAGTACACTTCACTTCATCAAAACAGTCTAACTAACCCATGATTCACAAACCTCTTGTTGAAGTCGCTTCAATTCAATTTCATTCTGTTCAAATTCTTGCTTACAATCCAGTAATTGTTCAGTCTTTTCCTCACTAAAAACAAAACAGAAATATTTTATTTACAAATATAAAAAAGCTTTATTCCAGTCAATAATCAATTGCACCAGCAAGTCATAATAAGTTCACTAAAATTATAAAAATAAAGCAGTGATCAAGAATGGATTAAAATATTGCTAAATCCTTTCCTCTAGTGATTTTTGCTCTCCTGATTTCCTCCCGTTACATCAAAGTACTTCAAATCTGAAAAAGAGCCTGAGAGCAAACACACAAGACAAAGAAGGCGTGTAAATTCTGGATTCTCTAAATCTCTGTTCCCGATTATAGCTTTCTCTCAAAGCTGCTTTTAATTTTTTTTTAACTTATTTATTTTAAATAATAGTAAAACTTATGTACTTGCTCATTAACAACAGTTGAATCCCTAATTAATACCATGGGTTGAGAAGATTTATATACATTATTCACATACTTCATTATTCTCTAACAATAGCTCCTCAGTCTATCCTCCCTGCAGATGTACAGCTCAAACGAGTCAATTTTCTTCCTTGGAAAAACCAGTTATATAGAGCTTCATTCATAGATTCTGACTTTGATTAATTTGTGTAATAGATAAGTAATTTTTGAGTTCTTCAAAAGCAATTTTTTTTTCCATTCTCCATTCAATTATACAGTAATAGTTAATATTAGCTTACAAATCTTGTGGCAATTTACTATTATTGTTGATCCAGTTTTACATTTACTCCTGCATTTAATAAAAGTTAGATTAAATATTCAATAAGGAGTGTGTAAAATTAATTAATGTGGGAATGGACTGCTCTGGAGAACTCTGGGACATTTCATTTCATTCTAATCCAGCAGCCCCCAACCTTTTGGGCACCAGGGATTGGTTCGGTGGAGAGACGTTTTCCCACTGACCAGAGGCATATAGTTTGTGTGCTGCCTGCATCCCCAGATGGGGCTTTACTTGTTTGTGACCCTGTTTCTGACATACCATGGTCCAGTGATGCTCCATGAACTGGAGGTTGGAGATCCCTACTCTAGTCTAGACTATCGTGCATTTCCTCCTCTTCTATGCTTTTACTGGGATGTGGCAGTTTCCAGAAAAGACTTGGATGTAGTTTGATAACAGACAACTTTTGCATATTCCTAATTCTACAATTCAATACCAAAGAGGTCACATATTCTAAAATGATTTTGGCATACAAGAGTTAAAATAATATATTCATAGTTTCAGTTTTGAAATTAATATCAAAATAGAAATATTTTATAATAATTATTCTTTATTATCATTGTTTGATATCAGTGAAACATTAGAAGAATTTGCAATTGTAAATTAAAGAGATGACACTAGTAGTACCTTGAACAAAGCTGCTCATGCAATCAATTGTCTTAAAAACTCTCTCTTCTAAAGATTTACATTTTCCCTCAGAAAGCTTGAAGTGAATCAGGAAAGTTCTGACATGGGGGATGGGGAGAAATGGAACATAAAAACATATATAAAGTTTCTGCAAACTCCTTGGGCCTTTCATTTAAGGTTCCTTAAAAGAAATTTGAGAAAGAGTGATTGGGAACAGTTGTGGAAGGTTTAGAAAGCTCCCTTTGTACTTTGTTTTGATGAGGAAAGAGAAGTTGAAATAGAACTGATCATCACTGAGGAAGAGATCATATGGGAAATGAACCAACTGCCAAACCACAAGACTCCACTTGTTGACACCATCTCTGTATCATTCAGTCATTGGACACCTGTGCCAGAAAAACTGGGAACTCAACACATGGCCACAGGATTGGAAATCCTCAGTGTTTATTCTACTGCTAAAAAAGAGTGACTCTAAAGATTGTTCCAATTATTGCATAATCCCTCACATCAGCAAGATTTTACTTAAAACAGAACAAGATCCAATATGAATCATCAAAAGGGAATTGCCATATTTCCAAGTTGGCTTTTGAAAGGGTCATGGCACCTGCAGTCATATTGCAAATCTGCGCAATGGAAGATTTGCAGATCATAAAAAAAATCTTGTGAATATCAAAAGACCATTTACATGTGTTTCAATTACAAGAAAGACTTCAATTGTGTTGATCATGAAAAGCCATGGAGACTCCTTTTACCAGCACATCTGGTCAAGTTGGTGCACTCACTATACTCAAATCAGGAAGCCACTGTGTGAGCACCATATGAAAACACTGAATGATTTAAGATACGGAAAGTGATGCGTCAAGGTTGCATTCTCTCCCTTTCTTATTCAACCTCATTCAACCTGTATGTAAAAATGATCATGAGGAAGCTAGATCTTAAAGAATTAAAAATTGGGATACAAGTTGTGGAAGAAACATCAACAATGTTCAATATGCTCATGATACAACTCTCCTCTCAGAAACCAAAGGTTTAGACCATTTGATCAAGAAAATCAAAGAAGAAAGTGAAAGTTTTAGTCTCTTTCTGAACATCAAGAAGATCAAGCTGCTGACCACAGAATGGAAAATATGAAAATAGAAACAGTGAAGAGATAGAATACATGGAAGAATTCACTTTCCTAGGATTGCAGATTGCTCAAAGCAGAGAATACAATCCCAATATAAAATGTCAGACTGCACTGGGTCATATAGCAATGATAAATGTAACTGAATATAGTAAAGCAAGGACATCAGCAACCAAATGTAGGTTAGTCCGCTCTACTGTGAAAGTTGGACGTTAATAAAGCAAGACAGGAAGAAATTGAGTTGTTTGAGCTGTGGTGCTGGAGAATGCTCCTGCATATTTCTTGGTAACTAATAAGCAAGTACTGAAGTGAGAAAAGTGACCAACAAGCAAGTACTGGAGTGCATAACACCAGATCTTTCACTGTAAAGCAAAATCTCAAAACTTAATCTCTCTTAATATCTATGGAGAGATGTCTTTGGCATCTCTCTTACTTTGGCCATGTCCTGAGGAGGAATTCACTAGAGAAAACAAATATTTGGAATATTTAGCATTAAGAGGAAACCAGGCTATCAAAGAATATGCTGTCTGAACACCATCAAAGCTGACACCAACTAAATCAAAGAAAAATTCAAAGACGTAGTGCAAGATCGAAAGATGTCCAGAGACAAATCACCCAGTCAGACATCACTGAATAAATAATATCATCACTTTTTGTTATCACAGCTTTCTGTGTATGACTTATGATGAGGAAGACAAACATTATCCAAATACTTTTAAGAGTAATCTGACATTAAAGTGGTCAAGTGAAGTCCAAAATCAAGCCAATGAACTTCCACGAACTTTATGAACTCTCATTTCTTCCGCATACATAAGACTAAGGCAGGAAAAGCAGAGGAAATCATCTATTTTTATTTCCAGTGTGAGTTCAATCTTTCAGCAAGGAGATTAAATAGGCATACATTTTCATTTTTACTGAATAGTACCTGAATACAACAGACAGATACTGTATAATCTGACTGGATTATATTGGAAAGCATTTCTTTCCTATACACCAAGACATCTGATTATTATCCATTTCAATCCTTCTCACCACAAAATCATCTGACTGAGAATTTTTCCAGAAAGAATATATTATGACACAAACAGAAGTATTGCATATGTGGAGTACAGGACAGACAACATATGTATAAGAATTTATGTTATTTCTCTAAAACAGAAACCTACAGTACAATCTTCAGGTTAAGGAAAACTTATAGTATATTATTTTATCACTCAGATTTTTCTTTCTGAGAAGCTTAAATTGGACAGGATTATTCTTCACTGTCATCCCCAAATGAATTAGATTATTAAAATTTAATTCCAATAGGTTAATGTGTGTTTGCCTTTCATCAAGTTAACTGAAATATGTTCATAGCAGCAAACTTGTTTATCTGTAAGACATCCTATTTAAATCAGAAATTACAGAAACATTCATTCAAAAATGTTTCTTTCATTTTCAAATTACAAAAATATAAGTTCCAAACATAAAAAATATTCAACCATTTTATATTTATACATGTACTGCACACCATGTATTTTATACATAATATCAAAGCTGGAGTTAATGAACTTTTCAATGTAGGCCCTGTTTTAAATAATGACAGTTCTTATGTCAAACCACAGCTTCTCATAAATATTTACTCAACCACTATGCTTTGTATCCAATTTAAATGCAATGTTATTTAAAAAGTACAGAACTAATGGGAATTACTTTCACATACCAGCACATTGGATATACTGACAATCATTAAAAGATATTAGCATTTTATAGGCAAAAATGTTATTTGTAAATAAATAAAACATATTGGTAAAATGTAAAAATACTCTCAGAAATATATATATTTCCAATGAGCTATTCAGTTAAGTGTAATGGGATTGTTTTTAATTATACATTCTACACTAATGTTCACTATTTAGGCTATTACATGTCAGTCACATTAATAACAGCAATTTGCATTAACTTCCCTAGTGCAGCTGTTTATAGAATATCTTTGCTAGGCTTATTTCAACAGACACCCAGTATCTGAGTCATCAAAAATGGTTTCTCTTTTTTGTATTTTTTTACTCATCATGATTAATTTTAAAAAAACGTTATATTCTGTTCAAATAAGAAAGTAATTAAATAGACATAATAATATACTTTGCCCATTTTAGATGATCCAGTTAAAACTCTCTTGTAATAGTCTACTGGTCTCTTTGTCTGTATGCATGTATGGGGGGGGAAGGATGGAGGGGCTAGTTCTACATATAAATGTTGCCATTTCATGTTCCTCTCTCTCTCTCTCTCTCTCTCAAAACAATATTTGAAGCCCAGCCTACCATACTGCAGTTCAGTAAAATTCTAATAATGAAACATCAAATATCCAAAGTGAAATAATAAAACGTACCTAAGGAAGAGCTTTACAAATTCAAAGGGCCTAGATATATTTCTCAGCATCAAATTTTGACAGGAAATTACAACAGAAAAACCTTATCACCATAAATTACTATACCATTCTGTGTCCAGAACAAATATAGAAAATTTGACCTTAGTATTAGAGGACAAGTATATGTTAAGACTCCTCACCCCTGCTGTATTATTCATTCAGCAAGCACCATAATGGGTTAATTAGCCATAAACTTTGCAGCATTTATCTAATGCTTAAAGCATTTCACATGCACAATTGCAGCTAAGGATTAGAAAGGGGCCTTTCAGGCAGAGAACAGGTGGCAATCTTAAACTCATTTCATTGCTAAACTGAATTTAACAATGATTCTGAAATTTGTATGGTAAACTCCTATTTCACATCACTGTGTAATTTGCCACAGATTTAGAAACCTCAATGTACATTCCATTATCAAACCAAAATTAGGACACAACTTTGATAATCATGAAATTTAGTCTTGGATTATATTAAAAAAAGTTATTGTAGAAACAGTATTTGTATGAATTGCTGACTCTTCAGGAATTTTACTGATATGGACATTAGGACAATTTATAATCACTGAGTAACTATAGGCACTGGTACAACAGCACATTCTCCCACTGTTAATGGCAAACACATCTGTGACACATACTCATGGGAAAAGAAAGGTGGAAGTTATATAATTGTAACACAGCTATGGTTCAACTTAGGTTATAACTGATTGAAAGCATAAATACCTCCTCATCAAGTTATATACTATATAACTATATATTTTCCCCAAAAAAATATTTTTTAAAATACTGTGCTTTGGTATACAAATATATTGTTACATGTATACAAAGCCATTGAATGGCATGGTAGCCTAGAGATGAAAAAGCTTGCCTCCCACTCAGAAAGATTGAGAGTTCAATCCTAGGGCAGGGACAGATGTTTCTCTACCAGGGTGCAAAGAGAAAATATCCGCTGCAAACTCTGTATGTCAGGAAGGGCATTGGTCTGTAAATCCTCAGCTCCATTCAGTCACCCCGACTCCACCCTGATGAAACTGAATACAAGGTTGTAAAAAATACTGAGTAGGTATCCCCAACAGGGGGTTCAACATTTTCTGTTATCTGGCATGCATTTGTAAATAATTCCATTGGCAAAAAAACCAATACTATTTTAACTATAACATGATATTAAAGAGTAGTCTCATTTTACAGTGGTACCTCTACTTACAAAGAGCTCTACTTACAAAATTTTCGACTTACAAATTTTTTTTCGAGAAAAAA
>JAEANM010016740.1:0-13178 GCA_017656035.1 Myanophis thanlyinensis
CAAAAAAGAATGAACACCGGACATTGTCAGCCCTGCTGTCGGAGCCGCAGCAAAGCTTCAAAAGAGCCGCATGCGGGTCTGGGGCCGCAGGTTGCAGACCCCCGCAATAAACTAAGCACAATGGTGTTTTGCTGCCTGTTAAAGGCCAAATCTTTTCATGTAATGGTTTTTATATTTTAATTATAATTTAAATTATATTTTTTTATATTTTAATTTATATTAGTTCACACAAACATACCATTCTCCTATTCTGCCCCGGCCCCTCTGTCAAATTTTAGAAACCATTGTGGTCCACGAGTCAAAAAGTTTGCCCACCCCTGAACTAGACAGTACATCACTAAACTTTGCTTACCTTTCTTTTTTCCTTTCTTAGCATCTTTGCTGTCCTTGCCTTTAACTTCTTTCCCACCTTTTCCTTCCTTTTCACCTTTTCCTCCTTTCCCTTTGCCTTCCTTGCCACCTTTGCCCGCAATTGCTTGCGAAGATTTGAGACGCTCTCTTTCCTTCATTTCCTCCTGAAGCCGTTCTTTCTCGTCTTCCGCTTCTTTTGACTGAATTTCAGAACTCACCTGAAATTTTATATACCAACATGTGTTTAACAGAAATATTACGAGCATTAAAGTAGTAGAACTATGGGGAAGATGCTTTCTGAGCAAGAGTATCGTTAGTCCTTGCTTAATGACCACTGACTTAGCGTGTCAACTTCGAAGCGTGATTATGCCCTTGCCGCATAATCGGCTTCTCGGCTTGCCACAGAACCAAAGGGGAGAGAAAGCTAGGTTTGGAATTCCTGTTCCAGGTGACAACAAGAAATCATCCCATGGGAGCCAAGGTCATCTAACCAGATGGTCGGCAAAGACTTGGACAGTTTTCCATAATGATACCTAGACATCTAATTGGACAATGTGACCTGCAGTAATGGAGGGACAGAGGGAAGGAAGAAACTATTCTTTAACTATGCGAAAACCACGGGAATTAAGTAGAACTGGTTTCGCTTTAGGTCTGTGCCAAGATCATGTGCTCAGTAAAGCTTTTCAAAAAGAGATTATATTGTCTCAATGGTATTTGTTTGTTTGGGTTCATCAGTCAGAACTCTGACATAGCAACTATACGAAGTTATGAAGGCCCCCTCCTAAAAACAACTGGGGACCTGGTTCCAGAGTTCCAACATCATGATGTACATGATGGATGTACAGATGACTGTGGATGTACAGATGACAGAGGAGAGGAGAGCAGTGGAAATCATCTCTTTTTTAAAAGTTTTTTTATTTTTTAACCAACATACAAAAACATACAAAACATAAAAACATATAAGCCTAAAACATCTCTTTAACTAAAGACTTTACTTACCATGGAAGATATAGTTGTTGTAAGATAATGCCATGTCTCTGTGAGCAGTTTCTCATCTGGGCTGAAATTAAAGATTACACTTTCCGAAAACAGATCGTCTTTGAACTTAACCGGAATCAATTTGATCCTTTCTCTGTTAACTTCTGGTGAAGGAGATCTGTGAGCAATGGTGGGGATTCTTAGAGAAAAGGAAAACAAAAGAGATAAGTAACTGGTTGAGTCTTGCTTCCTCGGATGCTCTATTTTAATGTATTGAGTATATTTCTATAAAGTTTTACAGATTTTAATGGAAAGTGTAGCACTAGCTTCAAAAGTGTGGCTGACATTTGGGTGGACTACACTTGCAGTGGTGCCCAAGAGTGAGTGCAGGTTCTCCCATCGTGCATAAGACATTTAATGTGTAAATTAATTTTGGGGTTTTCTTGTTTCTTGCACCATCTTACTTGGTGAAGAGTTCTTGAAAACTCATTTTCATACTGTTTTATTATCTACTTACGTGTATTGCTTTTATTTTATATTTCCATCCCTTCCCCTGTCCCCTCCCTGAAATGTACATAGCTTGATATACCCCATTCAGATGGTAAACAAGATAGAAGTTATTTTTAAACTTTCTATTTTCGATTTTATGTTTTGAAAATATAATCCTTTCCATCCCCCAGGTAGCTAGCTCTGTACAACATAGCCCAATGGACCTCTTGCCTAATTTGCCCTTCCAAATTAGTTTAGACTATTTTATGTAGAGGCTGCTATATTTATGTCACCTCTGGGCTGAGGCAACAGATTGTGAGCTTTGCCCATGGCACAAGACTGAGAAAAAGAGGCATTGTGTTTTCAGGATGTAGTATGGGGAGAGGTGAGTGTGAAAAATGGTCAAAAGCCACTTTTTTCAATGCTACTACTATTGTAAGTCAAGGATTACCTGTACTGAATGTCTCATGAGCATAGAAATAGGGAAGACAAGATAAGATGATAATTCAACATCTGAAGCTAATAAAAAGCTATGTTAAGGATTACTTAAGGGTCTAATTTAATATGAAATTTAAGAGAGATGAATGCATTTCTCCTTGTTAGTTTAGAAGTTTCATTATTTCATGTAAGTTGTATGAGCAGTCCTCGATTTACAACCACAACTGAGCCCCAAAATTCTGTTGCTAAGCAAAACATTTGTTAAGTGAACCACTACAGTTGTTAAGTGAGTTAACACTGTTGTTAAGTGAATCTGGCTTCCCCATTGCTTGTCAGAAGGTAGCTGTTCTGACTCAGCTCCCCAAACACGACAAACCCTCTGAAGTGAACGCAAAAATTCCTTTAATTAGGAATGCTGGCAGCCCCGGGCAAAAAAAATCTCTCAATGCAGGCTAACAAGGCTGTCCAGCCAGAAGATGAATAGTTGTCTGCTACATCTATTCACCTCCGTCCCCTAGCTTTTATCCCCACAGCTAGGGTGGGGCTTCATTAGCAATGCTGGCTCTTCCTTCCCAAGGACCGGCCCATAGATTTCCACTGCTCTCCTCTCCTCTGTCATCTGTACATCCACACATCATGCACAGGACCCAGCTGTCCCTCTTCTTCCTCCTCAGCCACCTCCAGACCTGGGGGGCTGTTGACTCTCCATCTGAGGACTGACAGTCCAGACCTGTCTCTGTCTCTCTCTGCCAGCTCCATTCCCTCTTCCCCCTCCGAGCTTTCAGGTTGCCTTGCTGCTGATCCTGACTCTCATGCCTCTTCCTCCTCTGATTTGGCTGCTGGAGGGGCTAGCAGCCAACATGCCATAACAGTAGCAAAAGATGATCATATGACCCCAAGACACTGCAACTGTCATAAGTTACAAGCATCCAAATTTTGATCATGTGACCATGGGGATGCTTCAACAGTCGTGTAGTCATAGGTCACTTTTTTCACTGTCATTGTAACTTCGGTCACTAAACAAATGGTTATCAGTTGAGGACTACCTGTATGGAGCCAAGTCATAGGCTGGAGAATATTAATGGTGCAATCCCAACTCCAACAGCATAGTGTACAGGTAGTCCTTGATTTACAACAGTTCATTTAGTGACCGTTGAAAGTTACAATGGCACTGAACAAAGTGTCTATGACTGTTTTTCACACTTATGATCGTTGCAGCATCCCTGTGGTCACATGATTTATATTTGGATGTTTGGCAACTGACTCATATTTATGACGGTTGCAGTGTCTCAGGGTCATGAGATCACATTTTGCAACAAGAAAGGTCAATGGGGAAGCCAGATTCACTTAACAACATTTGCAGTGATTCAGTTAACAAATAGCAAAACTCAACAATTTCTTACTTAGCAATATAAATTTTGGGCTCGATTGTGGCCGTAAGCCAAGGGCTGCCTGTGTTTTCAGTTCATTGCAATTCTGGTAGTACAAAGAGATGCAGACTTGTCTTTTTCAGTATCAGATCTAATTTGAGCCCAAATACCATGTGAATAGGAACTATCTGCTATTTACCATACTGTCAGAATAAGTACATTGTAGCTCAAAATCAAACATTATCTCCACTCCTATCCCTGTGCTAGGATGGCAAATTCCCACTTACAAGGGATATATGTAATTACTAATTAGAGAAACATAAAATACATACTTTTCTCTAATTTACATCTCTCATACTTTGCTACCACAGTACTTTCTTCCCACACATATTCTCATGCTGTACAATGTACATGTGACATATGTAAATAAGGAGTATGATTTGGATGATGAGGCTATTTTTTGATGCCTGTCCCTTGAGTTATATTTTATTTAATAAAATATATATTATTTAATAAAATATATATATTATAAAGTTATATTTTATTTATTTTACCAGTTATATTGCCATGGAGTGGCTGCAGTCCAAAATGTAATAGGTAGAGTCAGATGCAAGTTAAATTTTATTTCGTATCATTTTCCTTTAATAATCTAATTTAATGGAAAGTTAGTTAATAAGTTAAAGTTAATGATTTATTTATTTTTTTGGTATTCATGTCAGAAGCACTGAGATGCTTCCGGGTTGAAATGATAAGCAGGTGACATCACTGTTGGACGACAGCTCAACCCCACCCCACAGCAGCTCCCATGTCTCAAATGTGGGCTTGCCAACCTCTGCCCAGAGGTCCCACCACTTGAGACACCGTGCTCCTATGTTAATGATCAATAAATAATAATGAGTTAATTACAATTAATTATTAAACATAAGAGCCATGGCGGTGCAGTGGTTAGAATGCAGTATTACAGACTATTCTGCCAACTGCCAGGAGTTCTATTTTGACTGCTCAAGCTTGACTCAGCCTTCCATGCTTCCAAGGCTGGTAAAATGAGGACCCAGATTGTTGGGGGCAATATTCTGACATTGTAAACCACCCAGAGGAGGCTGTAAAGCACTGTGAAGTGGTATGTAAGTCTAAGTGCTATTGATTGGTTAATACTTATTAATATATATACAATAACATACTTAACTATTTTCCCTGTCTCACTGAAAATTACAATTTACTAACAATTGTTGGATATTCCCTGTCGCTGCTTTGTGTTTCAGACCACTTCATTCTCATTTAGCTAGTTTTGTGTTATTTGACTGCCCCGGTTTCTAGGGACTCATATACAGATGTTTTGTATCAAACATATATGAACCTTTTTAAAGTAGACATTTCATGCCATTTATGCATATATAATGGCAGTACATTAATACAAGTATTCTTTCTTCTATATACACATACTCCAGCACAAACATATCTATTTAGTAATTGCTGCAGTTCTGCCATTTTTATCATACATTTTTATCTTGCACTCTTCCGCAGATAGTTTTCTTTCCATCAGATCTATCAAGGGTATTCTGGTAAACTCGGAGCTGGTGTCTGTTGGAATTTTGCCTTCCATTGATCTATAATAATCATGCAGAAGTTTTTTGGTATCTTGGAAACGGTCCATTTCATTCTTTATGGCATTCAAAGAAAGCAAAAAAAAAAAAAATTAATCCTCTTATCCCTCTGAAAATTCAAGACAATTTTACAACATCTACATATCTATATTGTTGTTAGAAAACTATTCTTAAAATAATCCCTTCTCATCTTTACAATTTGGGTTCCAATGTTTTGAAACAAAGGAGTTAGTGCCCAATTTTTTGTATGTATGAGCTATATATTACTAATGTTAAAATACTATGAATTTTAACTCTATGTTAATTAAGCATCCACTAAATAATATTATTACTTCTATTGGAGATTTATGATACTGTAGCTAAACCAAAAGACCTGACACAAGAGAGTAGCCATAAGATTGTATGCATCATTAATTATCTATGTGTGATTTCTCTCCATTTACCTTCAAATATCATTGTACTCCAACATTAACCATGAAAATTTTAACAAATGTTTTAGCAAATCTATACTTCAGGGCTTAAATTTTAAATTTTAAATTTTACTTATTTTAATTGTTGTTTCTTAAACATCAAATTTTAATTGTTTAATTTTATAATCTCAATCAGCCTTTGTTTAATTAATTTTAACTAGATTTTAAATTGTTTATGTATGTGTTTTTATCTGGCTGTATACTGCCCCGAGTCCCCTGGGAGAGGGGACGGTATATAAATCCTGATAAATAAATAAATATACTACATATATTGTAAATAGCTTCTATGATGATTAATTACTTGAGATTAGCATTGCTGAAAATACAGTGAATGTAACACTAAACCATGATATGTTGAACAAGTCATAATAGTCCTGTCTGTCTATAGATTCTTTAGAACAGAACAAAAATATGAGTAATTGTCCAAAGCCATCTAGTTTGAGCCTAAATGATAAATTTCCCTCAATAATTCTTCAATTAACACTTAATTTTATTCTACAATTATGCTTAAATCCAACAAGAAAAATAATGTCAAGTACAATTTGCCAGGTTCAGAGAATCTATACATCTGAGAGAAAACTTTATGCACCTGTCATGCTTTTGATTTATTATTAGACTAAAAGCCGCTAAATATATAACTGAAAAGTAAAAACAATGCCATGTATTCATGGGAAAATTCACAAAGCCACAGTCTCAAAAGGGGGAAACAGAGACAGAAAGAAAGAGAAACCACAACATGTAACAATCCAGTTGAGTAGGACAATGATCAGGTCAAAAGTTTCAGCTTAAAATTCTTAAATCTGTACCAGATCTCCTCTAGCTTCTGCCAGTCCAGGTGTCTTGGGGTTGAACAAGATACAGTATAAAGTCATATGATTTTATCTATCCTAATGCTATCCATGGTAACCTTTTTTGGTAATTTGTTGCATTTCTATCTAACATTTCTCCTATATGCCTCATTCAGGGTCAATTATGGGCCTACAAATAATGATGCCAACCCTGAGATCAGTCTCACAGAGGGATTCCTGTTACTGTTTGTATGGGTCAGGCCCATGAAGAACCAGAATGCTCAAAGCTGATTCTTTTGAGATACACTTAATGAGTATTCTTTGGATGACTTCAAACAAAAGCTGGACAGATATTTGTTGGGGATAGGCAGCGGGTTAAAATTTAATAGTCTATGTGGCTTTTTGCAATTATGATGTTATGTTTTTCCATTCATTGTGTCTGCCCAGTGGCCCAAAGAGAAGACATTCACCTTTAAGGATTCACACATTTTGAAAGATGGACAGGAGACTAAGAGTGGACTGGTAGTGGTGGTTGTGATGGTGGTGTGCTTGTGTGTGTGTTGGTGTATTATCATAGTTTACCACCAAACTGGTTATTGATTTGGAACTGTTGCCTATGGCCAGACTTGCACTATGGATTCTTCTTGTTCAGACAGGCGAAGCTAAGACTCTATCAACAATCTAAAAGTTTACAAATGCCAGGGCTTCGTGTGGTATTTGGAAGGCCTCAATAAAGATTACTGTGAGAAATGTGAATTGATACCCAACTAATTGTACTATATACAATGTGAATATGACATCCATGCTGTAATGCAGTTTTGAACATTCATCTTCTATTTCTGTAGCCAGAAGGTTCCAGTGAAACTGGATTATAGAACTGGTATTGAACAACACTTCAAGCAACAAATAGCACAACATGTAGAAACCTATACATTTGAATAGCACAAAATTATGAATTATATTAGCTATGTTTCTAATAACCTAGTTATTCCTAGTTTCAGCCAAATGTTCATAACACATGAAAATGCAATGCTCCTTCTATTGTATTTCAGACCTGCATAAGAGAAAAAATGTGGTTCATCAGAAGTCCAATTCGGTCTGGCAACCAGCCATCGTTCATGATATCACAACGTTCTTGCTCAGATTCATCTCTCCTGTTTTCACAGATATCCCACAAGCGATCTCTTAAATCCTAAAAAATGTATTTTTTAACAAATAATGTTCTGAAACATCAAAAATGTTTCATCCCAATCCTGCCCGCCCACCCCAATAAACTAGCAAAATATAGTTCCACTGCAGATATCAGCTGCTAGTGTCCCCACTTTTACACATATCGGGACTAAAGATCACCTCAAAGTTATAATCAAAATGCAATTTTAAAGGTGACTTAAAGGCAAATTTGTAAACAGTGGACACAAACCATATTAAATCTATTAACCAAATTAACTGTTTATGTTTACATTTAACCAAGTGATCAAATGTGGTTCATAAAGCCTAAAATATGGTTTATCCCTGACTTATATGTACCAAACCATATAGATACCGGTAGATTTTCATGGTTTCAATACAACTGATACAAAACCTTATTGTTACAAAATCTCAAAACAGGTTTTCTTCATGGAGAAGAAGAAAAATCTACTTTGAGATTTTCTTTTTCTCAAAACTCTCCTTGCCAGAATTGTTGCTGTCTGAAAAAATATAGAAGGGACTTTTTTGGCGGCCTGGGGTGGGGAGGGGGCTGATGGGAGACAAAAGTTGCCAGTATTATCGGGTGGATCTGATATTCTCTACAGAAGCATGGGGCATTCGTTGCATGCAAAGGTGAATTGTGAATGTGCATTGGATTCTTTCTAGGGAAGTTTTCATCATCAAAAGCATTTCTAATGGGTCAGAAATCAGATTATATACGGTTCTTGTTGATTTTTTTAAAACCAGTTTTATGGCAAAGACCCTGGCCATATATCACACAGGGAGGAGAAGCATGTTGATTTCCAGATTTGAAGCAGACAATAGAGCTAATAGTAAGGGATTGTGGGAATGGAAATGCAGAACATCTGGGGAAAAAAGTACTATTCTTAAATTATACAGTCCAAGGCTGTACAATATGATATGTATGTTGTTAGTGGCTAATGATTTTAGTTCACATTGTAAGGTGCTGCTTCTCTGTGGCATTTCTTTTATAAAACACTTAGTAGAAATCTCTTGCAATTTAAAACATTTCTCTATTTTTAAAGAAATAAAATAGATCAAATTGGAGGGAATCACTTTCATTAGTATGCAACAATTCTAGTTATTAGGCAAAACCAGAAGAAAAACCCATCCCAGAACTAAAGCTATAGGAGTTTTATGATCTAGAAAAATGCTCAAATAGCTTTTCTTACATGAGTTATATTTAGTACAATTTAATATTGAAATCATGAAAAAAAATAAAGGCAACACTGAAGCAAACATTTCCATAAACTGACTGTTAATTTATTCTATTACATTAAAGCATACTTGCAAAAGAAATACTTTCAGGGTAGACTGAAAGTATTATATTGCTAGTCCATTTACACATTTGCATGCAGCGTCTGAGTGCATGT
Source organism: Myanophis thanlyinensis (assembly GCA_017656035.1). Lineage (NCBI taxonomy): Eukaryota > Metazoa > Chordata > Lepidosauria > Squamata > Homalopsidae > Myanophis > Myanophis thanlyinensis. The sequence continues at coordinate 9,071 of JAEANM010016740.1, forward strand.
TTTTACTGTTTAGGGTTTTTTTTTTTCAATTAAATAGGAAAGGATATGACTTCACTGCTTACATCTCAGTAGTTTATGATAGATTGAAAAGAGACTGGGTTTTTTGTTTTTTGTTTTAAAAAGAGCTACTTTCCACCGCAGTGTGGAAAATTATTGCTTTCAACTCAATGAGGCTTTAAAGCACATTGCTTTCTTTAAGACAAACTTGCTGTTCCTTTCCCCCTTTTATCTGACTTGTCAAGCTGCTTGGAAAGGTGAGGCCATAAACTTGTCATCCCCAGTAACCTAAGCAGGTGTTGTGGTCAGTGGCCACATTTACTATGTGTCTTCAGAGATAAGCCTGTTTTTAGTCCTTTCATCTTTAGATTCTTGCTAGATAGCAAGAACTGAGCTTTCTGTCCTACATGGAGGAAACCAAGCTCACCGGCAAATTTAAGAGTATGTTAGTGGCAAACAAATAAGTCCTGTATTCAATGAACCATAGAATTCATTGATTGGTTAACATCAACAAAATCTATTTATTCTGTGGAACATGCAGTCTCCTTTGCGGTAGGGGTCTGTAGGTAAAGTCAGAAAGCTGTGTTTTAAAACATAATGCTTAACCCTTGGTATCTAGTGAAAGACAGTACAGGTAGTCCTCAACTTACAACCGCTCCTTTAGTGAACGTTTGAGGTTACAACAGCATTGAAAAAAGTGACTTATGACCATTTTTCACACTTACGACTGTTGCAGCATCCCCAGGGTCATGCGATCACAAGTCAGACGCTTGGCAACTGACTCAGATTAATGACTGTTGCGGTGTCCCAGGGTCATGTGGTCATCTTGTGTAACCTTCTGACAAGCAAAGTCAACAGGGAAACCAGATTCACTTAACAACCGTGTTGCCAACTTTAAGAACGGCAGTGGTTCACTTAACAACAGTGGCAAGAATGATCATAAAATGGGGTAAAGCTCACTTAACAAATGTCTCACTTAGCACAGAAAACTGTTTGCTCAATGGTAGTCATAAATCGAGGACTACCTGTATGTTCACATCCATTCCTACACAACCTTCTAATTTAAAGAAGTTCCATATTCTACTTCCAAACTCTTACCCAAGTTTTTTTTTCTTTTGCAAGAATGTCTGAAAAAAAAAAAGATAAACCAACTGTCTTTCATGGAACGAGAATTGGTAAAAATAATGCAAAGTATTTTCTGGCACTAGTTTATTTTAGTGGAAGCTGTTTAGAAATGAAGCCTCAAGAGGTATTTCCCTTCAATGCCCCATTCACTGTAGTAAGAGACAAAACCAACTTGCTATGAATTAGTAAACCATCCCCTACTTTTAGTTAATTCTTACAATAACTCTTTGATGGAGTTCTTCTTTTGTTTCATCATCATCCCATAAATCATCAGTCACGGAATTATAATCGACTTGCCACTGAGTCACAAATTCCTGCTTGTGGTCTGGACGCTTCAAGTAGTCCTTGAAATGGTTTCTGTAGACAGTGAAATGAAAGACCATCCAGGGGTTGGAAGACAGCAGAAACAGAGATATGAAGAAGTTGAGCCCAACAATCCCAACACTCACCTTATGTCTGACAGGTAATGAATAATCACATGTTGCTCATCTCTGAGGCATCGAAGGGTTGCTTTGATGTTATTGACATATGTTTTCTCTACTGCTTCCCAATAAGGAACAAGGAATTCTGCTACTTCCTGTTAAGTTGTAAAAATACAGGATTCACGTGTATTTATTTATACAAGGCCTATCTTAAATGTCAAGGGAAACAGAATATGTCATAGGTACCCTCTGGTCATGCATCAGCCAAGATCCTCTTGGCCTGTATGCAAAGCTTTCTGATAAGAATGTTACTTCTTACTCATTCTCACCTGCTAAATAAACCCAGGCAATAATAGTTTATTTATTTTACTGCACTGATTTTATTCTCTTTTTATATTTCTTGACTAGAGCACTCCGTCAAGTTTGCTGTATAGGTAGCTATACCAAAGAGGAAGTGTGTAAAAATAGAATGGATTGCATCTCACACTAAACAACCTAAAATTCATTAGTCTTGGAAACCTTTCCACACCAAAATCAGCGAAAAGGAAGCGGTGCAGGTCTGCCTAAGTTTTATGAAGAAAGCAATTGCACTTTCTAGATTTAAAGTTCACAATGGCATGTGAATCTACCTATTTGAGTTAGTTACTATTACTCAGCATAAACATATCTTAATGCTGTCATTAGACGGTGCTGCCAGAATCAGATCTGATTTTCTTGGAACAGCAGGAAACAAATACTGAAAAATAAATATTAAAAACTCACTTTTCTCAAAAGTTTTATTTTTATGTAACATTTCACCCATCATGTCTTCATGTTGAACTAGCAAGATAGACGGTAAGAGCCATTCTTAGCTAGTTACTGAATGTAGGGGTGAGGATCTAAAGAATCACAAATCAACCTAGTATTGTATAAACTAGGGCAGAGATTTCTTTCAAAATTAAAAAAAGACAAAATAAAGCTAATTTCTCCAGCCTGATCGACTTGTCCTCTAGATGTGTTGTAACTACACGGAATTCTTAGACACGTTGTCTAATCTGGATGTGGATCACAAAACATATTTCTGATCAGTAAACTTTGTAAGGGAAGGAAGGAAGGGAAGGATAATCATGAACTGCTGTTTCTAGACAGCTTACTTGAGGTACTGGATCATCACAGTAAATCCATTCACTTGACCCAGGCTTGATTGGAGGTGGTTCAACAGTATTAGGAGGCAATATATCTTCAGGGGAAGATGACACAGATTTTGCCTGTCCTCTTCCTCGCTGAGTTCCTTAAATACAAAGAAAAGTAAAAATTAAAACCTTTTATAAAAAGTATTGTCTTCTCTTTGTCAACTCTATTTTGATCAATCAATCAACCAAAATATAACCAAAATATGCCACAGCTGTTTGAAAATGAAAGTAAGTACTAAACCTAACAAAATTATTCTCACCTGATTTAGCTGTTGATTCTTTTCCTTTGACTGTTTCATCTTTCTTTCCCTTTTTATCTTTAGCAGGTAATTCTGATGGAGTGGTCTCTGCAGGACATTTAATATAGATTTGAAATATTTTGAGATATATTACCTTGCTCTTGTTAAATTGGATTTTTCTCCTGTCTAGGATTAAACTCAAATAAGGGGGAATGTAGGAATAACTTCCCAAATAAATAAATATTTTGGCTCATAGTAGTTGGGTTGAATACCATATACTACCATGTCAGTTAAAGATCTAGCAATTGCATTTTCACAACAAACCCAGTGTATCTAGTTTATGATTCACTGCATTTTGTAAATTCCAATATGGTTTAATTCAATAACCAAACTAAACTAGTTGCCTGAAACTAAGCAGTAACTAGTAATTACAGTCATTATTGGTTTCTGTTTTCTCCACCAATTTCATAAGCTCATCAAATCATAAGACAGTGAAAAGGAGAAAACAACAGTGGAGACTAAAGCTGAGCAGATGTGGAAATTATTTATCAGTAATAATAACAAAAATCTTCCATCCATACTTCAAGGATATCTTATAAATAATGTCATTAAAAGGCTTTTGTCAACCAATTATTTTCTCTTCATTTCTTCTAGCAATTTGATTTGGTAAATAAGGTAAGATAGGGAAAGGAAACATGAGTGATTGGGTTTTCATGTAATGCCAAGCTATGCCTAGTTACAATTTATGAAACAAACCATTTCAGAGAGAGAATAACTTTGTTAGTTTGAATGTACGCTAATTGGCATAAATTAAAATGAAATTTCATTGCATACAACTCTCAAAGGTCGCCACCTCCAATATACACTACATAAACACGACAAAGCAAACAAACAAAAATAAATAAATAAATATAAAATTATGCATATACCCACATATATTATATGACAGAGCAGGGGTATCAAACTCAAGTCTGCAGCCCACCCAGGCTCTGTTTTCAGCCGCAACAGCCTCCTGCAGCCCTCTGCCAGAGAAAATGGAGCTCGGGGAGGACTCTGTGGCCAAAACCCTCATCTCCAGAACCAAACGCCTAGCCGACAAAGACCACCTAAGGACAGAACTACACACCCTCACTAATGTGTTGATTTCCAACGG
>JAEANM010016741.1:0-13178 GCA_017656035.1 Myanophis thanlyinensis
CTCCCAGAATTCCCCAGCCAGCAAAGCTGGGAATTGAAGTCCAAACATCTTAAAGTCCCCAAGGTTGAGAAACACTGCTGTAGAAGCAAAATAGTAGAGTTCTCAGTCTGGCAAGGTTTTATCTAAAGGTGTGAAGCAATAAAGAACTCAGCAGTAGTGGAATTCAATATTTTTACTACCGGTACTGTGGGCGTGGCTTGATGGACATGGCTGGGGAGGTCATGTGACTGGTGGGCAGTTTCTATAAGCAGGGCAATAAAGATTAAGCTAGAAACAGTACCAGAATGCTTTTTTTTTCTGCCTTCCTTACAGGATTAACCCTGTAAAGTGGAACAAACCAAAAGAAGATTTCTTTTAACAACCAGTTCTCCGAACTGCTTAGAAAATTTACTACCGGTTCTAGAGAACCTGCTACAACCTGCTGAATTTCACTTCTGGAACTCAGCCTGGAAGAACTGTCATGTGTTATCCTTGGTTTTGGGGCTGACACAGGTATATTGAAATTACCATTTCAAGAATCTCTTGCCACCAGAAAGAAAAGTATCTACCTGGCGGTGAAAGCGAGTGCCATCTTCTTCAGGGACATTCTCAAATTCAGTCACAAATATTTTGCCTTCTATTTCCCGATGGGTGCTCTGGACACCAGTATCCAGCAGATAAACCTCAACCAGTTCACCAGCATCTATAAAGAGAATCAATGATACCAGAAGGATGTGCCCATGATACTTACTGAAATAGTTAAATGCATTTCTCATTTTGTTTGTCAATATTTAGGTAGATCAATCCTGATTATGGCAAAATCTATAATCAAATTATTCAGCCAAATATTACAACATTGCAAGGGTGGTCTTAATTTTAATTTCTCGTCTGTTTTAGCAATGGATAAGGAAAAAAATAAAATACTGTGATTCTATGTCAGAAAGTCAGACTTAAAAATCTGGATATTAGGTGAACTATGGACTGTTGTGACTATATGGACACAGTAATTGCAACACAGTTTGTCATTCTGAAGTTTATTTTTTTTTAAATAGCTGGGAATGAGAAGGTGTGTCTGGGACTTCAGCATAAATTATTTTGACTCTGTCTCCAACACACTTCTACTGGCAATTGGTGTAAGATCCCCACTGACATCAAAATGAGCTTGCCTCCAACCATGAATATTAGGAACAGGGAAGGAAAATGCAATCCTAATAAAAACTATAGCAATAGTAACAGATCACTTGCTTTCTTCTCATAATATATTCTCAATCCAACCTTCAAAAATTCTTTTTAGATACCCAAAATAGAATCAGAAGTCCTCCAATCTCTTGTAGGTGCTACTCTGTTTAGGCTGAAATACTCTTGCTCCAAATAAGTTTTTTGTTTACTTTTTAAAATGTTTCTTAAATATATATCCTGGAAGAGATTACAATGGATCAATGATCCTGGACTGGGAGAGCATCTGAGCAGAAACAATTCTTGGACCTCTTATTGTCCATTCACTCTGATAGAAACAAGAGTTCTGTAATCCCTAATGAAGAATAAACTCAGCTTGACTCATGTTCCATGCAGAATTTGAATTTGTATCCCATTCCTTCAATTCTTGTTCAAATAGATGTCCATTGCTTTTGACAGAGGGTCCCTGCCTGCTTCTGATAAAAATGTGGAAAAGTTGAAAGGGATCGCTTACTGGGTGGAGTATACTTATTCAGCATGTCCTGTTCTGGAACAATTCGGCCAAGGTTCCAAGGAATGCTTTGAGCAAACACGTATGAGTCCTCTTCTATGTAATCCACATGTGGGAGTTTCAACGCCTGCACAAAAGAACCAGAGGAAAGTATTGCAACACAAGCAACAGGGCCACCATATTCTCTTTGCAAAAAGTTACCTAAATGATGCAAAAGAAGCATCTTATCCATCCGTTTTACCACACTATAAAACAATTTGTCCCAGATAGGTTGACACTATGGAGAGCCATCGCAAACACAGTACCAATAAATGACAGGTAATTCTGCTATACATTTTGCAATGCATGTTTCAACCCAGCATGTAAAGCTCTTTGGCATTACTAGAACCACACAAGAATGTAAAGGACGAATTTGAGAACTGAGCCCTCATTCAATCCATGCTGGCTCAGGAATTCTGGGAGTTGAAGTATATAGGTGATAAAAGGGCCATAGTTGCCCAGCCCTGATCCAATCTATATAAATATATACCTATCAATATACTTTATATTCTATATACTGGAGGTTCACAATGTCATATGCTTCCCTGCCCCTAGGGTGGGGCATATACCTTACACACACACACACACACAGAGAGAGAGAGAGAGAGAGAGAGATCTGTCCACAAGCATAGTGCATCGTAAGAAAAGAATATTTTCAATGTTCTATCTTTAGAATGCAGAACCAAAACTGTAAGGTTCGAGGGTAGAATGCTAAATTGAACGGATAGTTAGAATGGATAGTTAGACAGAGTAAAAGTAAAATATTCCCAATAATTCCAGGAAACAGAAAAACAAACACCATATTCTTTGTATGTATTATAGAAAAATCTTTATTTTGAAATACATTTTTGTAGTCATATTGTTTTTGATGGGAATTGACCAGGTTTTACAGATAATCTCAGCAAAGCTTACCTTCCCCCGCCAATGAATCATTTATTTCACTTAAAAAGTTTTTCCCAAGAAGGTGCCTCCGAGTGGGCTGGATTTCAATTCTCGAAATTCCCAGCCAGCCAGACCAAGTTAGGAAAGGCCATCCTCATGAGTGGTACATGAGTGCATCCAGTTCATGCCACTGTGCTATTGCACAAGACTTCTGATCACCGTTGTGTACGAAGCAACCCGGCACCCATTTGGCATCAGGGAAGCATTAACCAAACATCCCTCCTCATCCTGCTTGCTGGGTCTTGCACCATTATCTGAAACTTTTGAAATGTTTGCACAAAATCAGTAATTGCTTTAAAAGCTGCCTGATTTTCAAGCTGCAAAGAGCAAAGGTCTTGCAAAATGCCTCCCCTACCCATTTCTGTGGGAATAAATGGGAACAGGAAAGATTCACAGCCGAGATTGCAAAGTAGCTACGCTGGACATGGATGCTGGCAGGAATTACGTGGTCTGAGTGGAACTACGTCTATCACTAGACAAGCAAGTCACTCCTAAAAACAAGTCCTCTCAACAAATCTGGATACAGCCACCTTGATAAGGTAATCCAGCAAGATTTGCCACAACGAAATACAGGTCCACTATACAAATTACCTGTCCCTAACCTTTACATAAAAGCATACTTTAAACATACACTGCCATTTTTGCAAACATGGGTTCAAGCCAGAAAGATGTGGTACCTATTGACATCTGTCCTTTATCCATTATGGGTCTGTGAATATACAGAAAATGAAAGGCATTATCATTATACAGAACAATTTACCAAAGTATACAGGTGTACAACCAGAAAAATATCTACTAATCAATGTTTTTCTATAGAAAAAAAACCCTTTTGAGAAATGCAAAGGAAATAATCAAAAATCAATTACTAATATAAAAAAACAGAGGCTGGACACTACCATTCAAAATAGCAGAGATGTAAATTTGTGGCTAACTTTCTCAGTGAACTATCTGTGTAAAGTATGTGTTTACATGCCCTGTGTGTGATCGTAGATAAGGATAATCTCATGGCAGTCTTTAAGAATTCTAAAATTAGTACAATATGTCAACAATTCCAACTCAGAGTGTGCTCTGGTTCTTAAGGCAAAGTTAAGTATGCATTACTGCATTATTGTAGCTTAAACAATTTGCCAAAATACAACTCACTTCCAAGTAAGATTTTAAACCGGCTGGAATGCTCTATTCAGTAACTGCACTATGTTGATTTTTTGTTGAATTAAATACTGAGTTTTGTCACTCCTGAAAATAAAAATAAAAATTCAGAATAGGTTATATCCCATGGCAAGTGGCAACACCTAGTCAACCTTTACTAACCTATGGTGAATACTTGAATGGGAGACCACTAAGAAAAACCATGTTTGGGAAAAAGATAACAACTATTATTGGATTAGTAAAAAGGCTTGATTTAAATCAACTCGATTCAAACCATAACTTTTAAAGAGCAACTGTTATCTCTGTCCAGCTGCAGCTCTTCCTCTGACCTGCTGTTGATTCACTGACAGTCCCAATATTGCAGAATACAGTATACAGCTTCGTGCTACATAACTAAGCTCCATTTCATGCTGAATTAACAAAATTATTAATGTAGCTTAAATAAAAAACTATCTTTAGATATATTTCTACTTCCAAAGCATTTTATTAAAATAAATTTGATAAAAATAAAAAAAATCCGATTTAAATTAAAAAATCCAATTTTTATTTTATTTTTAAAAATCATTGATTTTTATCCACCCTGCCTAGCAGTCACTTCAAGAGAATCTTTAGTTAAGATTAGCACAGGTAATTTTTTCATTGATGAGGAGGGATTAAATATAAATAAGTAAAGCATCTGTTTATGACATGCTTCCTTAGTATGATGTTTTCCACATGAATTCAACATTATCTCAAGCCAGCAATCATCAGCAAGCAAACACAAACACACACAGAGATAGATGATGGAGGATATACAGAGACAGCCATGGAAGTCTTCTGTAAATGTAGTAAAATTAATTATTTGCAATGAAGACTTGCACTAGAGCACCCCAAATGATGAACAAATTCTAATCTGGAATCTGGTGAAACAAAGCAACTAACAGAAATATATTCCTCCCATGTAGAATAATATTATTTTTATTAAATAACAGGTAATATATTTTTTAAAGTATAGCAAACGTTCGCAGAAAATGGGTTAAATCGCAATATTGCCAGGTTTGTTGTTTATAGATTCAGATGCTATTGAGACCGTGGTGTTAATAACTGAGAAGACATAGTTGATAGCAGGATTGTCTGCAGGGAATGGTCACAAAAATCAAGATGGCTGCCAGCATAGCTTGATCAAAGTCCTGTCCACTGAACATAGGTAGTCTTCAACTCATGTCTGTAATTAAGTCTGGAGTTAGTCGTAAATCACACCAGTTATTAAGATGGTCAACCCATGGCTGACCTGATTTTATGACATTTTTTCATGGCAGTCCCAAAAGTGAGCACCACTGTTGCTAAGCAAATCCATTGTCCGCAGTGAGAGATATTTGCCAGAATCACGCACAGGAAAGTATAGAGCTGGAGGCTCCACACAAGGTGCCATCCACATCTCCTCCTCATTGCTAAGAGGCGGCAGCTGCTTCCGGTCCTAGCTTGGAACCTCCTGGCCAATGTGCTGCAGTTTGGTTACCTCAGCTTCAGCCTCTCCCTGGTCCGATGGACCCAGCTGAGACTGCTCCATCAAGCTAGCATTCTCTGAGCCCGGATCCTGACCTGACCAATACTCAGATCTACACTGATCCAAGGACTCGTAGAGCAGAGGAGGCAGGCACAATGACAATTAGCTAGACTACTCGTGAGGAGGCAACCTCACCTCTCATGAAAGGGCTGTACCAGTATTGCCTGTTTAACCCCACTCTGAGGACTTGAGTGTTGCTGGAGCAACATGCCCAGTTCTGTGCATCATGCGTCTGTGCCTTGTTACCTGGACCTGTCTGACTCCAGGTCTGCTTTCCTGGACTTCAAGTGTGCCCATTGGACTTGGTTGCCCAGTGACTCTTGCTGTACTGAGCTTGGAATCTGGACTTGCACAACAAGGCTGTTTTTCAAGAACAGACAGGGGTTTGAATAAATACCTATAGGTTCCTTGCTATACATGTGTGTGCGTGGGAAGCAGGGCAGCACAATATCAGTTTCCAGCAAACAAAATCATAAATCACATTGCAAATAGCCATAAATGTTGTTTTGGGTTGCTTAGCACCCAAAATATAATCACATGACTACAGGCAGTGGGTTTCCTTTGGAACTTCAAGTCTGGGTCATAAATAACCTTTTTGAGTGTCATAACTTCAAATGGTTACTAAGTGACCAGTCACTGAGTGAGGATTACGTATATGTACACCACTTGTATTTTATGTGCAGACTCCCATGTTTAATTGGCAAATTAGCATGTGGACAATCAAGTTAGAACTGAACTCACCATATGCAGCACATCGCTGCTCATCTTGACAACAAAGCCCTGGATTAGCTCCTCAAAGATATGCAGGATTTTGGTCATGTAGCCATGCTTGGCTGCTCTGGCTTGCAAATGCTTGACAGTTTGTAGGGCTTGGGATTTAAGCGTTTCTTCCTTGAGCACCACAATATAATGTCCAGATAAGCGCCATGAATCCTGGGTTTAGACAAGAAGAAGAAAACGGGTCAGAGGGCAATCAAGCTTGGGTGAAACAAAAAACTGTTGGTAAAACGCAGTAATCAAATGGGATGCATTGATTTAAAAATACTCTTCCAAACAGATTGAATTTCAACTCTGTTTGGTCATTTAGGGGAAGGACTGTGGGAGTTGAAGCACACTTCAGTGGTAGCATTTATATCTAGAAATGTATAAAGAAAAGTGACAGCTTACTTTCTCTGTTTGTGAACAAAATTACGGGTGCTAAATTACATGGTCTGGGTCAGTTCCACACTTGAGTGGATGAAATATCCAGAAAATATCCATTCTAGAGAAGGAGCCTCTAATCCCCAGTCCATGGACCAGCACCAGTCCGTGGCATGCCAGAAAGGAGGCCACGCAAACAAGTGAAGCCCCATCTGCGGGATAAAGTCAGCACATGAAACCACACACACACACATTGTCCACGGAAAAACCTCTTTTGAAGAAACTGGTCCCTGGTGCACAAGATGTTGGGGGCCACTGTTCCAAAGAAACTGTTTCTTTTCCTGAATTTCTATGCAATGTAATCTTACTCTTCAACATTAGTACACTCATACTTATTTTTATCAAAGGTTGGTAAAGAAGAAATCCCAGATTTCATATCCATAAAACTGCAGCTGAATCAATATAGTATTCCAAATCCCACACTACCCCTAATTATGCCCTGGATATTGTTTATTCATTTCTCTGCTAATTCATTTGAGGAATGCATCAATTTCTTATTGCCTTCAAATAACACATTCACCTACTGCTAACCTGGTTTAACATTCCTTCTGTCTAATTATATACTCCTTTAATTGGTTTTGTTTATGAAAATAGGGTTGTTGCAAACCTTGAAGAAACCCAAGGTTGAGAGAAATCAAACAACACTGCTTTGGCACTGCTGATGGGAGAACAAAGAAGTATTTGGCAATTTTCAAATCACTCCACCCATGTCAACTGAAAGGACAAGTCTTGGATGAGGCTGGGGTAGAGATGGGTTTTACCCTTGACTAGACTGCCTTGACTAGACTATAGCCATCACTCAAAACGCATTCTGTTTCTGTACAAGTGTTTGTCAAGTGGATTTGCCCATCAGTTGATAACTGGGAAAGTTTTAGATCCAGCTTAGTGCTCTTGCAAAAGATCACTAAATCTCTTTTCAAAAGGAGGAGAACAGGAGTTTCATGCTATTCTAGAAGCGCTCTGAAGTCATGCTTAAAAGCAGTTCAAGCAACAACTCACAAATATGCCAGGGAGCATCAAAGAGACAGCTCTCTCTTCCAGCTCACCTCACAACTCCATCCCAGCACGGTTGATTAGATGCTGTTCAAACTGATTCTGATCTCATAGGTAGGACTCAGTTCAAGACCTGGCAGATTCAGAGAGGGAGCCCACCTAAAAAATATGACTCTCCTACAGCCAAAACAAGAATGGCCCTACAATCCCCCGATTTTCCTTTGAAATAATGTTTGATTAACCTGGCAGATTTTGCACAATTTATGGTTCCTTTAGTGTTGGAATAAGGGGGAAATACTTTAACACCCTATCACGAAGGACAGCTTAAGTCTCATGGGTCAGAGGCAAGATGAAGACAGAGAAAAAGACACTGTCAGGTGTCACTGTTTGGTGCAAACGAGAAAATGCCCTTCATTTCAAAGAGATAAAATGCCTGTGAATCTAGAAACCCCATTGTCACTTGCTCACCTGCCCTTTTCAGTTAATATCCCTGATCCAATATTGAACTAGAACTCTATCTAGCATCTTGTAAAGCAGAGATTCCAAACCAGGGATGCCGGCATCCCATGGGATGCCAGATGATATTCCAGTGGTGGCGAACTGATGGCACGCAATATGCACGCGTGCTGTCACCCCAGCTCAGCTCCATCACATCTCTCCGTGATGTTTCTCAGCATTGTTTGCAGGGAAACAGAAGTTCCCCTGCAAACAATGAAACAGAAGAGCTGCCAGTGTTGGGATGCCTCCTGCCGCCCAGCTGGTTTCCGGGTTTCTGGCATGCGTGCCTTTCGGTTTGGGCACTCAGTCCCAAAAATGTTCGCCATCACTGTGATATTCTAAGAGGTGCGAAAACTTGGGTTTAGTAATTTCAAAATTATAGTGTATATGTCTAATTATATGCATATAATTATTTGTTTTTAAGGGGTGTGAGAATATATCAGAAATGTTCTAGGGGTGTGGGGTATAGACTAGATTGGGAACCCCTGCTGTAAAGCATCAGCTAAAATTTCTTTGGTGTCTTACAGCAATTAAGCAACTTAGTCTCCATTACACATCATTATTTTACAGTCCTTGTCTGCCTGGCTGGTGCAATCAGTGCATAGGAATCAAGTACTCAGAATAAATACATTCCAACCAAACAAGGAAAGTTCAGAGGTGCCTTAAGACAAATCAAGCGAACATAATGCTGTGTGGTTGATACTTGTTCTTCTGCCCAAATGACTATACTTCCCAGATCGAACAGCTTAACTCGTATGCATGAATTAAGTTCCTTTTTAATTAAGGGTTGCCCAAGAATTCTTAAGATAACAAAGGGGTTTTTTTCAGAAGTATTGGGTTCTTTAAGCAGGATGCTACAGGCATACACTTGTTGGAAAACAACCGGGAAGTAACAGTTACTCACTCTCCAATCCTTGCCCACAATTCTCGGCAAGGAAAGGTTATGGGAGTGTTACCACATCACATCAACTGGGGAGAGCTGCCTTAGGTCACATATGGTCAAAATGATTGATGTCTGGCCAATTTTCTAAAATGAAAGATTTTCTTGCTGCACAGAACATCACATTACAGTACTATTGTGCTTTATTCTAAAAATCTTCCAAGGGAGCTTTATTGTTTCATAAAGCATAATGGCAACATTATTTTTTCACCTGAAACTTATTAGTATGGTCATCCAACCTTTTCTATTTCAGAATAGAGTTGAATGGGGTTAAGAAGATGCTGTAAATCACTGGTGAGTCACCAGTTATAGTTACAACATATCCAAACAAACGTTTATAGAAAAAAAATAAAATGATCTTTTGTCACACTCTCCCAGCATTGCTAGATTTAGGCATAAACTACACTTGGGATTGGGAAATCTCCAGACATTTCAGTTTTCTAAATTTAGTATATTAAAATTTTATATCTGTAAGTCTCCAAATAAACTTCCTGTATGGCACACATGGATTAGTTAAGGCAGTCTTTGTTTCTGTACGTATTCTTAATTTTCTGTTCAGACAGAGCCTTTCTCTATCCCATCATCGGTTTGTTGTGCACAGCCTGTTACTCTGTTACTTCTTCCTCTGTTGCTCTGTTACTTCTACATTTTCCCATAACTTGGGGGCTTTACCATGTCTAAATGAAGCCCTGCCTATCATTTTCCCCTGGGGTGAGCCTTTCAAGGCTGATCAGACAAGGACAACAGTTATGAATGATAATACTACTTTATTACAAGGTTATAGTAACTGAATCTTTTAAGTTGGAATATCTTCTTTTATCTTCATGAGAACTAAGATCATACTTGAGATGCTTATTCAGATTACATTTCTGCTCTGGACTCAGATTCTTTTATCTGAGAGTAGCCTGGATTGTGCTTCTTTCCTCAAGGTTATTCCTACTACCCACTATAAGTGATTGTTAAAATTGCAATGGAGAGAATATGTGCCTTCAGACCCATCCACTCATTACTTCAATTCTCATCATGCCTTCCCATCAGACTCCGAATATGGCAGCAGAATACCCCAGGCAAGAGAGAACGAGGAAATCCACACAGGAAAACCCAAGGTCCAAACCAACCTAAAAATAGACAGAGGACACCTGCCATGGCACTGTTACTAATATTGTCCTACTGACCCTTTCTGGGAGGCTGTTTAAAACACCAGATCCTTGTTCTGGAGCCAGCTCAGGAGACTGCAGTGAAAGATTGCCCAGTGTCATATGCTTCCTGACTAGATAAATCCAGGCCCGCCTTGCATGACATTTATAGTGGGGAGTTTCAAGGCAAAGAAAGAGAGCTTCCAATTCAATTCTCTTTTGGAATTGACAGCTGTACATAAAGAAATCACAAGTCAGTGAAATCAAATTTCAAAAGAGTTGCCATATTAACAACTGCCCCACACCTCATTTCCTTTTTATGACATTTAAGGAGGGCAAATTCATACAATCCCACAATCCTAACCCACTTCGCCAATAGCCGGCTTCCCTTAGAACACCCTGTACATTCGCGGGGCTCATAGCGGGACCGCTTGAGATCATCAGATCGTTGCACCCGGCAGATGTATTTCCTCATTAGGCAGCGTCTTCTATACCGGCTTCACCGTGATTCACCGGACGCGACTATCGGACGGTACTATAAACCAAACCAGCCCGGCGAGGCTACTCGCGTCCGCACAGCAAACGCTGCGCTTCAGCTGCTTTGAACGGGCGAGCGTTGCAAGCGCTGCATCAAATCGCAACCGGTCGCAGCGCCGCTTCTTCCCAAACCGCCACCACGAGCATCACGAACACGCAGCTCCCACTCGCTTCTGCAACCCGGTGGGGGCAAAAAAGGGGAAAGAAACCCAGCCCCAAAGTGGGGAGTTCCACGCGCGTCTCGATCTTCTCCCCTTTCCCACTTTTTCGCCTCTCCTCCCGCCTCACCTTATTGCTCCGGTAGAAAGCTGCGGGGGAGCTTCGGTGCCTGGCGAACTCGGCCAGGTTCTCCTCCTCGAAAGCGAAGGAGCGCATCAGGTCCTCGCCTTCGTCCGCCTCGTAGTGAGCGACGGCCGGTGGAACTGACCAAGCGAACACGCCGACGAGCAGCAGCAACCGCGAAGCGCGCCAAAAGCCGGGGCTGCCCATCGCGGCGCGCTTTTGCACAAGCAAGCCTCGGAGCGCGGGAAACCAGCAACGCCGGCTTAGAGCCAAGCCGAGGGAGAATCCCACGCCGAGCGTAGCCGGGAAAAGGGCGCCAGCAGAGCCTCGACTTCGAGGCGAGCCTTTTTTGGGGGGGAGGGACCGCGCTACCGACTTGGGTTTATAATGCAAGTCGCTCGGAAGTAGCAAACGCCAACTGACCACATCCCAGCGAGTGCGCACACTCACACGCGCAGCAACTCCTCTTGCTTTTGCTTTCCCTCCTCCTCCCCCCCCCTGGCCCAGATGTTCGTGTGCTCCTCTGTCTAAATCTTTGGGGCGGGGATGTGCCGGATCACGCCACCTTTTTCCCATCGGACCATCCTATCTTGTTAAACATTAATTGGAGTTTTTCCCTCATCCATTGAGGTTACGTTTCTGCCCCCTCCCGCGTTTTTTTTTCCTGGCGTCTTATTACAGGGATGATTTTTTTTTTTAAATTAAAAAAAAAAAATCCCCAACGAGACAAATGCCTGAGCACGATTAGAAAATTATGCCTGGAAGCAAAGTGGAGGGAGGAAAGCTGCCTCTTCCTGCCGAAAGTATTTGTAGGTTTCCAACGGGCAGCGCGTTTTTGTGAACTTGTTGTCCAACTCGCACCGAGGCTAAAAGTCACCGTTGCGTTTAAGTAAATATTTGACCCTCACTCAAAGTTGAGGTACCTCAATTTTATCAATGCCGAGGAGCAAATGGTTCCGGCTTCTGGACCAGATTTCTGTTTTTGCGTTGCCGAACCGGGAACTGGGCTTAGAACTTTGTACAGGTAACAAAGCCTGGCTCCTGAGCTCTGTAGCTCTTTTAGCAGGGCACTAGTTTAACTTGTGTAATTTGTCACCGAAATATACTTCCCTTTGAATTCCTGTATTAAACAAGGAGTTGAACTCAGTAGCCTAAATGTCCCCATCTAAATTTGATGTAGATAACCCAAACCTACACAGCTTTAAATGGGATCCTTTAAATGGCATTTATAAAAGAGGATAAACTAATAATTGACTTCCTTATGTACACAAAATATCCCCATAACACTGATAGGCATATTTCAATTTATATAAGATGTAACAATACTCAGTTCCATTGGTTAAGCTAATTGCTTGATCACTGGAGGTTTTTAAGAAGAGACTGGACAGTCCAGAAAAGACTGGACAGTGCCTGAAATAGTAGGGTCAACTGCTTGTGCAGAGTGGATTGGACTAGAAAATCTTTGAAGTCTGTTTTAGCTCTATTCTGACTGATTTGACTTAAAGGGGGGGGTGTTAATATTTTTTTTAAAAACCATCATTTGCTCAAACCAACTACCAGAGTAATGTTTAAGTCAGTATGGTGTGCCAGTAATGTGTTGGATTTGCACTGAAGAGATCCAGGTTCAAATTTGCATTAAACCACAAGGTGCAATGGATGATCTCGGCCTATTTTATATCATAAAGTTCATTATGGGATGACATGATGTGCTATCTTGGACTCTCAAGAGAAAGGGTGGAATAAATGCAATAACAAATATATTTGATAAAGAAATAGTAAATGAAATGGAAAGCAAGTCAAAAGATAATTTGTAACTTACCTTAGATGTTTTGAAGCATTTATTTTTAAATATTGTTTTCCACTTTGAGAACAAGTACAAACCAATTATAAATTAACATGAAAAAGGAGGAAAGAAGGCATATCTAGGAATGTTATTATTTCATAAATCCATAAATCAAAATTTAAATTCTCTTGAATGGGAACCAAGTGGCTTCTACTTAAATTTTAGCTTCTTTATAGTAGAAGTATATAGTTTGAGAGAGATACGATAGCAGTATTTGGATGCAATCTTGCTTGTTCTGTATGTAATGTTTTAGCCACTATGTAATGTATGTAATGATTTCACCAGTCTTAGTGCCTTTTGGGAACAGATGTTAGAGTTAAGGGTCTATACCAGGGGTCGGGAACCTTTTTGACTCAGAGAACCATGAAAGCAAAATATTTGGAAATTTATTTCAGTAAGAGCCATAT
>JAEANM010016742.1:0-11854 GCA_017656035.1 Myanophis thanlyinensis
TTGTACTGAAGTCCACTACCAATTCTTTTGTTTTGCTGACATTAAGAAGGAGTTTGTTTACCAGACACCAGTTCTCTTAAGTTCCTGATCTCTTCTAGGTAGGCTGTCTCGTTATTGTCAGAGATCAGGCCTACCACAATTTACTTATGCCATGTACACAGAAGTTCAGAACAGAGTAGTTTTGTGGAGTTTGCCCAATTGATTTCAAATATATTTTGTTCATGTTAAGTCCTACTCATGTTGATTTTTATGTAGAAAAGATGAATCCTTTTGGTTGTAACAGTGAATTTAAAGTATTGTGTTCTGTATTAAATTATATGTTATTCATACTTTATATTTTACTTGGAAAATAAGGGTTCTTTTATGACTGTCACTTTCAACTCAGGTTTCTTGGCAGTCTGAATTTAGCCAGTCTCAGGTATAAAAAAAACTAAATCCTGCTGAATATGGATTTTCTTCAGGATGAAGTCTTCTTTGTACAGCAGTTGTCCACTTCTGGTTCTATAGCAGTTACTATGCTATATATACAGCACTATAGTAACTTGATTCTTTTTTATTATTCTATAAACTGTATTACTGTTGTCCAATACATAGAGGTTGTCCTTTCTTAGAGAATTTGCTAAACAAATAGACTTTTTGTCAAGCAATAATAGTATTGCTTCTATAACAATTTATTTCCATCCTAAAACAGCTGAGGTATAATTAAATTTTTTACAATATATATAATAAAACCTTTCACAGATACAGAGGAAGAATTTTCACTGAGATGCTCTGGTGGACATCAGTTTAAAGTCAGTTAGGCACACAGAGTTTTGTACATATGTCTTCTGGCTTTTAACATTAGGGAATTAAATACAGTTTGATTTAAGGCTGCCATTTCATGCACATTTCAGCTTTAATCTAGTGGAAATTACTTTTGAGCAAATATGTTTAAGCTTATGATTTGGACTCCAGTCAGCATTGCTGACTACATTTCTACTGTAGTAATTGACTACCAGATAATCTTTGTCTAATTTAAAATAAAATTTATTTTAAATTTTGTCTTTTAGCTCAGGCGCTGACTACTAGATAATTCTGGCAAATCACTGTCTTCAAGCCTAGCTTTTTTTTGTTTTTAAAATGGAGGAAATCGATTTTCATACTATTACTTTAAATTTATATATGATCACAAATACTTCTATTTCGCTCTTTAATTTACCTGTTTCCAACCCAAGACACTCAGATAATATCATCAAGCAGTAGTTGAAAGTATTTGTGCTGCTAGTAATAAAGAAAAAAAAGCACCTGACCTGCTACCTGATTGTCATTATTAACTAGGACATCTTGGTTGATAGCTGCAGTAAGCTATAGGAAAAAAAGAACTAAAACAGGCCCTTATATATTTTAAGGCCTTATACATCATAATTAGCAACTTGATTTTGTTGGATAATCAGTGCCAACTTGGCAAATTGGCAAAAACATATGGTAGGTGTGTACAATATGTACACATCCTGTCAAAGTTTAATGCAATAATTCTACAGTGTAAAAGAGTGTTGAAGAAATGCTACGTGAGTGACTGACACAAAATCAGTTGTAATTTTGGAAGTTTGAATTTATCAGAATCGTAATAGCCTTTTCTTTTTCAATAATTTAAAAATCCTAATTTTTAGTGAGTCCCAAGTCGTAACTCAGTCTGGGAAGCTCAAATGTCTATTCACTTTTTAAAAATCAATTACCAGAATATTTTATGAGTAAATGAACGTAACCTATAGTATTGGGATAAAAGCAAGCATGCCATATAGCAATGAGGTTTTTTCCCCCAGTTTTGTCTGACTCTGTTCTAACCTGTAGGAAGAACCGAAGAAAGTCCGCTTTGACTATGATCTATTCCTACATCTGGAAGGACACCCACCTGTAAACCATCTTCGCTGTGAAAAGCTTACTTTCAATAACCCAACAGAGGAGTTCAGAAGAAAGCTGCTTAAAGCTGGCGGGGTGAGTTTATATAAAAACAAACAACAAATCATGATGTAGATTCTAAGCAGAGTGAAAGTTGTTTCCCTTTCTCCATAGCAAAATCTCTTAAATTGAAAAGCAGCTTTTTTTTTTTTTTTGCACAGTTCTTCATCACATAGTATAGGTACCTCAGGTACAACATGAAGCTAATGACACCAAATAAAAGTGAAATAGTAGCAGAGATGCACATAATATATACCAGGATAAAACCAATACTGCAAAAAAGACACAGGGAACTAAATGACATGGGAACCTAATTTTTAATGTTCAGGTGATTGAATATACCTGTGAAAGAAAAAATAGTAGTTTACCACTTTATTAAGAACCTTTACAGCAGTGTTTCTCAACCTTGGCAAAGATGTTTGGACTTTAACTCCCAGAATTCCCCAGCCAGCAAAGTCACCAAGGTTGAGAAACACTGCTTTACAGGTAGTCAAGTTGGCAATTAAATATGGAGTGCTTTAAAAATGGTTTCAATTAAAATCTGGGCTGCCTAGGTTGGTCTTCAGAATCTAAGTGATTCAACAGATGGTACATCTGACTTCATTGTATACATAATATGAACATTCCAAAGACAGATGCATAAACCATGTAAAATATATGTATTGCCTAAATGTGGTGGCAAAAGAGATGAATTTAGGCTATTCAAGTTTTTGGGATGCTTTAAAAAAAATTAATGGAGCAAGAAAATATTGGTGTCCACAGAAAACTGATTATGTGAAAATAAATGCCCTTACCAGAAAGCAAATCACTTCATTTCCAAACAGTTCTATTTATCTTTTTTTTCCTGGAGATTGGCTCCACTGTGGTTAAGAATTGGTATGGAAGTGGAAGGACTATAGAAAACAGCTTCCAGTCCTTTAACATTCTCCAATGTCCCCATTTTGGGAGGATTTAAGGATGAGAATAGGAGTGTGT
The DNA here is from genome assembly GCA_017656035.1 of Myanophis thanlyinensis. Classification (NCBI taxonomy): domain Eukaryota; kingdom Metazoa; phylum Chordata; class Lepidosauria; order Squamata; family Homalopsidae; genus Myanophis; species Myanophis thanlyinensis. The sequence continues at coordinate 2,914 of JAEANM010016742.1, forward strand.
TGCTTCCCAAAGGCTCTCTGTCCCAAATCTCCTTAAAATTCAGATAAATCCATAGGTATGCATACAAATCAATTCTGCTCCTTCTGATAACATTACCAGAATGCTTGAATTTATGCAGCTTTTCAAAAGGTTGGGAGACTGAATTGCAACCCTTAACCCTTCAAACACTGCTATCCATGGTGTAAGGGAAACAGACCTCCAGGATGAATTCATCAAACTTATAATTTTTATTCATGTTATTTCTTTGTACAGTATATTAATTTTATGAGCTTCGAAAGCCACTGTTGAAAATATTTTTATTGCTTCCATCTGTCGTTTCTATTCTGGTAACAGCCATGTGGCATTAATAAATTATATAGAGCCCACAGAAGAAATCATAACTGTCAGTTTACCTAAGATATTTAATTGTCTACTTCCAAGATACTCACTTTATATTCCAGCTTATTTTATAAATGTTTCTAATATTTTTTATTACTTCATCACTGTAGATCATGGTAATGTCAGATGGAACATCAGTTGCTTCAGGGCAAAGTCTTCATCTACCTAATCTTCCCACTAATTCCCTGTCTTTTTCTGAAGTGAAGAAAAAAACATCTCATGGGCCAAAGGTAAGATATGTTGCCTATGGTTAGAAGTTGGAATATATTTTGAGCAGCTGTTTTGAATGTTGAATGATCAGCAAGCCAAGAATTAATTAGTTAAATGCTTCAACCTTTTCAGCAAATCCGTAACAATTAAAGCATAGACATAATCGGAATATTTAGAGTTAGTTAAATATATTTGTTCCTGAAAATTTTATAACTAAATATATGCATTACCCTGATTTTATTTATTTATTTTGCCTATTCAAATTTAAGTGTACTTGATACAATTATGCACTTTTTGTCCTGACACCTGAATTCTAGAGTTGGCACAGCCTGTTGAGATACAAATTGTTAGAAATAAAACATTTCTGTTTATTAGGGACATAAACCTATTGTAACTTTCATCAGCAAATCCCATGTTATAGTGGGACTGTATTCAGTATTTATTTATCATTTGTACTTATCAGTCCAATCAATCTGGATTTGTCACGTTTGGATTGCAAGAAAGAGGAATGCAAAGGAAGTTCCCACTGTCCAAGTAGAAGTGATTCCTATGTTGCCATGGTTCAGTTTTAGACCACACCCTAATACGTATTAACCAAAGGATTTTTAAATGTTCAAAACTGCTTGTGATTAAATGAGATTACCACTGAGGTTAACAGATTTAAAAGTCTTTTCAACTTAAAAGTTTATGTTGATTCCCACAGAATCTTTGAGTAATTGAGTAAATGTACATCCTATCACAAATTCAGATAATTTTAATTGGGGCAGGGGGAGTAATAACTCAGTTCAAACATTCAAAATAATGACGTAGTGTATTTTTTGGTGTATAAGACGCTTCAAAGTATAAGACACACAATTTTAGAGGAGGAAAACAAGGGGGAAAAAATCAGCCTTTGCCTCCTAGCAATTTGCCTCCATGCATCCCATTTGAAGCCTCCATGCATCCCATTTTTGCATGGTCTATTTTAAGCCTCCATGCATCCCATTTTCGCATGCTCCATTTTAAGCCTTTGTGCATCCCATTTTTGCACGCTAGAACGGGCCAAAAATGGGATGCATGGAGACTGAAAACGGAGCGCTCGAAAATGGGATGCACAGAGGCTTAAAATGCAGCACACAGGCAATAGGTGGCAGCAGCGATGGGCAGTGACAGCTCCGATGGTCAAGTGGCTATCCCCGCAGCCTGGAACAGCCGATCGTCGGGAGGCAGGGGCCAAAGGTTGGGGGCAGGTGGGTCGGCGGGACTTCAGCAACATTCACTGTATAAGACGCACAGACATTTTCACCCACTTTTTGAGGGTGAAAAAGTGCGTCTCATACACTGAAAAATATGGTAAATGCCGTTTAAATTAAGTCCAAATACAAAGTGGTACTTTGGTGTCTTTGGAAAATAGGGAGCAGGATTTGTGTGGGAAAGATGTGTGGCAGGGAGACAGAAGATTTGCAAGCTAATATACACTTGTGAAATTAATATTTAAAGGTGTTGGAAAGAGGGGGATCTTAGATCAACTGAATGTTTGCCTCCTGCTGCTAAATAGCTCTCACAGGAAAAAAAAGTACCACAAAATCTAATGTGAAAGTAGGGGGTGGCACCAATTTGGAGAGGAAATTCCCTTCTAGAAATAGAAACTTCCTTTAGTTTTTTCCACCACCTCCTTCATGCAAAGGTACAATCGCTTCGGCTTTTGAAATAAGGGGTGGATAAGTCGTTATGAGGGGTGCAATGGCTCAACAGACACTGAGCTTGTCAGCTGGAAGTGCCACATGAGCTCCCATTACTTGCTCCAGCTCCTGCCCATCTAGCAGTTTGAAATCATGAAAACGCAAGTAAATAAACAGATAACAGTGTTCCATGCACCTCGGCATATAATCATGCTAGTCACAATACCACAGAAATGTCTTCAGTCAATGTTAGCTCCCTTGGCTAAGAAACAGAGATGAGCACCGCCTCTAGAGTCGGATTCAACTGGCCAGTGGAAACCTTTACCTTAAGGTTGTATGAGAGGAAAATATTGATGAGCAGTCTCCAACAATATTTTCTCACTGGAACCATCACAATATCTGTGAAAGTGGTGGTTTGCAACTTCTCTCTCTTAACTTACAGCCTCTCTCTAGCTTTTCTTGAAAAGGTTGGAGAAAAGATCATAACTTTGGAGCTCTGGGGCATTCTTTTCTGCTTGACTAAGAAAGTAAAAAGGTGAATACTTCCTTCCGTAATTGCCAGTATAGATGTTGTTGTTATAGATTAGCAACAAAAGAAACCAAGACTAGAGCAAACTTTGATTGGCTTTAGCACACAAAAACAGAGAGATATTCCTGGAAGGATTATTGTTGGGGAAGCTGCAAAGAAATATTATTATTTAAAAAGCACCAACCTTATCTTGATAGAACCATTTAGAGGTGAAGTCTTTTTTTGATTAGATTAGCACATTGTCAAGAATACTGGTAAAGCTCATAGCCAGGTGGAGATAATGCTTGTCACACCCAGATATTCAGAAACATTACCCAGATTAAAGTCCTGGATCATTGTTTTGTTTTTCAGAATATGGTTTATCATTTCTTAAGTAATTAAGACTACACAAAACATTTCTTGGCTTCTGGGAATCAGTGATCAACTTTTAACTAAATCATTATGGGGACTTACTTTTTAAAATCCAGATCTTTCTTAGTTCCAATATTAGGAACATGACCATAGTTGTTTTAAGAGTATGTTGTTGTTGTTAATTCACAGAAGATAAGCTTTTAGAAAGGAAGTCTGTATTCCCATTTATTTATAAGAATTTTATATTTCAGTTCTAACACTACTTCTAGTTATTTGTTGCCTTTTATCTTCGCTTTCCTTAGGTGGCATACCCAGTAATTCCCATACTCCCATTTTATTGCAAGAATAATCCTATGAAGAGGATTGCATTATGAAATAGTGACTGGTTCAATATTTATTAAGCCGTATTTAGCTTGCTTGGGTTTTCACTGGCTTAACATGGTATGTGAATCTAACCAGAGTCTTGGACAAGTCACTCAGTTTGCTCAGATTAAGAAAGAGTAGACCATTATTATTGTTGTTGTTGTTTTTGTTGTTATTAAGTGCATATAAAGCATTAAAGTGAAATACCTATGCTCGGAGCACCTGGGAGCAGCTTCAGTAGTAGTTATGACCAGTTCTTTAATGATTCAAACAATGTTACTATATGCATATGCAATGTTACTATACGCAGTACACTATACTTTATACTTAAGATACAAAGTATATTTTTTGAAGACTTTTCATAAACATAGTGTGTTTGTGTGTACTTAAAAAAACCAAAAACAAATAACTGAAAGCTAAGTGAAATAAAATTGTACCAAGAGAATTCTGCAACTGAGGTGCTATCACATATAAAAAACAAGGATGTCCTATTTTTCATTCCTACTGATTTAACATCTAGATTTATATGGGAGTGGGATATATTTATGTCAATCTGTCTAGTGTAGCTATACAAGAGAAATACTTGAGAAATACAAAGGGGAAAGGAGGAGGAAGTATGTTTTTCTGCATGCAAATGTTTTAATTGGATTTACAATTTTAAAGATTTTCTAAAATTGCTAAGAATTTTAAATTAGTGAGAAAATTACACTGCAACAGAAGACAGTTCATGGTCAATACATAATTTATAAAGACCACAAAGATTGTCAGGTTTTTATCACTAATCGTATTATTGCTTAACATAGCTAAATTCAGAATTTTAATTTCAGATTTTGAGTGTTGAAATAGGAGATAAGAATTACATCATGCCATTTAACAATGTCTTATGGTTACCTTGAAGTGATAGAAATAGCTTCCAGATATCACAGTTGGGCAATGGGCATATTAGTGGAATATGTTGTGTGTCACATGGCAACTGTTAGGGAGGGAAGGTGAAGCACAGGGAAGATCAGAAGTGGGATGGTAAGTAAGATATGTCACCCTGTGAGCTGTGGAGAAGAAAGAGGGACAACATGCTCTAACCATGTTCTACTCATCTCGCAAGGATCTCTCTGGCACAGTGAAAACAGAAGCATCTGTTTTGTTGAACTATGGCAAGCCAAAATGGTTTGGCAGACCTTCTAGAATGTGATCATTTGTTCTGGTTTGGAAACAAAATGTAATCTTCTTTTCATACGCAAAACATAATTTTTGTCCTGCACAGTTATGAAACACGTTATAATTTTCTCCTCATGGTTTTACTGCATTTTCTGATCCATTCGCAAGATTTTGAGAACTGGTCATAATGGAAAAAAGTATATTTTATAAGCATTAATTATCTTTTCTCACCTAGTTCATTTATTAAGCCTGCTGAATGGTACTTGTTGCGATACCAAATGTACAGCTTGGTATTATAAGTGTAAATTATGCATAATTAAAGCTAACATGGAGTTTCTTGACTCACTAAAGTATTTCATAAGATTTGTTTTCTTACTCTACCCACACTTCTATTCTTCTGTTTTCATTTAAGTGTAATGTTTCTTCTACATTCTACCATAAGATACACTTCAGCTGTTAAACTTTAAAGATGAGGTTGTAGTCACTGTATGTCAAACTGAGGGTGGAACATTATGCAACTTTAGATGGAAGCAAGTTCTTGATTAAGCTCAGTTACAAGTAAATATAGTTATAGGTAGTCCTTGACTTATGACCATTTGTTTGTCAACAGTTCAAATAGTCTCATGAAAAAATAACTTACAACCCATCCTTGAAAATATAACCATCGCACCATCCCTGTGGTTAAACGATTGTAATTTGGGCACTTGGCAACTGGCTTGCATTTCAATAGTTGCATTTTCTTACAATTGCATGATCACAATTTGTGATCTTTCTAGCTGGCTTCCAACAAGCAAAATCAATTACGAAACCAGATTTCCTTAAAGATAGCATGATTCTCTTAACAACATGTAGTTTGACTTGATAACTGCAGTAAAATGGTTCTGAAATCAGGTCCAGTCACATGATGACTCACTTAACAACCACATTAGTTAGTGAATGAAATTCCAATCTCAATTGTGGCCATATATCCAGGTTTAAATGTAACCACTGGAAGCTATCTATTGATTGAATTTACACAGGCTTGCTTTGAACAATGTTCTTAGCTATAAATCATAGGTATATCAAACCAAAATAGGTATTATTGTGTGTGTATGTGTGTGTGTGTTCCTTCTTTTAAGAGATCTGTTGCTAATTCTGTGGGAATTGTGTTATTTCATCCTAAAGTTTAGAAACATTAGAAACTTCAGCATTAGAAACTTCTATTTCAAAGTTACATGAACCCACAACACAAAAACTATCACGCTGCATGTGATTTTATTAATTTTCCAAAACAAAAATATGAATGCATTTTATATGATTAAATTCAGTTTTGTTAACTTCAGCTTTTTTCAGTTTAGCTGGGAATTTTAGGAGTAGAAGTTTCAACATTTGGAGAGCTTCAAGTTGGGAAAAGTTTTTCTATATTGATAGGCAGGAACTCTCCAAGGTCCTGTATACATTTTTAAAAAATGTTTTGGTTAAAACATGGGTGTCCAACCTTGGCAATTTTAAGACCTATGGACTTCAACTCAATAGAATTCCCCAGCCAGCATAGGGTTAGTTGCTAAGGTTGGACACCTCTCAATTCTCTAAAGAGAATTGACAATTTTCCATAGTGCTAGAGAATAGAATCCAAGCATGGGATTCATTTCAACAGATCTACAGTACATATCTAACCTTGACAACTAGTCCGACGACAAGGAGGTAATAACTTGACCATTGGTCAGTCTCCGCAGATGGGGAGATGCCTCACAGGGCACTCAGCCCTCGCTTCTATTTTTGTGCCAAGGCATTAGGACGAAACTTGATCCAGCTGGGGAGTGAGAGAAACGATTGAGAGGCACAGCTGTTTAAAAGCCGTTGTCGCCTCACACTTTATCTGGTGGCTTCGTGTAACCGTGACTGCTCTGCCAATCTGGGGAACAGTTAGAGAGGTGTGTGTGAAATGGCCGAAGCCAAACACCTTGGCGCGAAAAAAGAAGCGAGGGCCGAGTGCCCTGTGAAGTGTCTCCCCATCTGGGGAGACCGACCAAGGGTCAAGTTGCTACCGCCTCCTCGTCAGACTAGTTGTCAAAGTTAGATATGTAGATCTGTTGAAATGAATCCCATGCTTGGATCTAATCCCAGAACAATGAGAAGGAACGTATCGGGTAAGACCAATAGCCCTTCTCTAAATTAAAGCTTAGGCTTGTTCCATAATCATAGTCAATTTCATAGATTATCAGGGTCATATGTTTTATTTTTCAGTAATTCCACCCTGCTTATTCAGTTTTAACAAGTTGTGAATTATGTTTTACCTCAGCATGGTTAATAATCTTACAACATAATAGTTTCCTATAAAGCAACAATGAATATTCTTAACAAACTTTTAAATATTTTGCTCAGAATAGAGAATAACCGTCCTCATAGTACTTAATAATTTACTACTAGCAGATGCTCTCATGTGTAAACAATTTTAGAAGTCTTTAATGTACTATAGAATGTCTGTAGAATCTCACACAAATGTTTTTCGATACCTCTTCACAAAATATGTAAATCATGACTGTCTTCGACTTGCAACCATTCATTTATGCATTCATAAAAATTCCCCTTTTTATGACACTGTAATCCCTTAATTTCAGTGTACAGTTAGGGTTGATTGGATGGAGCTGAGAGTTTACTGGCTGAATGCCCTTCCTGATGCCACAGGGAGTTTGCAGCAGATTTTTTTTCTTTGTGCTCTAACCAGCAGAAAGGTCTGGTGAGCATCTTCATCACTAGACCACCATGCTGCTCACTGTTCAAAGTTACAATAGCACTGAAAAAAAGTGACTGATGACCATTTTTCACATTTACAATCATTGCAGGATCTCCCTGGTCACGTGATTAAAATTCAGCTTCTTGGCATCTAATTCATATTTCTGATGGTTTCAGTGTCACGGGGTTATATGATCACCTTTTGTGACCTTCTGACAAACAAAGTCAATAGGGAAACCAGATTCACTTAACCACTATAGCTCAACAACAGCAGTGGGTCAATTAACAACTGTGGCAAGAAAGGTAGTAAAATGGGACAGAATTCACTTAACAACTTAGCAAGATAAATTTTGGACTTGATTATGGTTATAAATCGAGGACTACCTGTACAACATCTTTACACAGTATGTTGAAATTTTATTTGTTGTGATTTAAGCAAAGAATTAGTCCAGTAGACTGTGTTTTGTTACACAACGATTGCAAGTTTGTTATTTATATTTAATGTAAAGTTTATAAACATACTGTAAGTAAAGTTTAGAGAGCAGCAACTTATGGTAGGTGTTTCTGAAACATAGAAGACAAGTGCAAAAAGTTAACTTTTTACTTTCCATTGTTGCAGGAGCTGAGCAAGAGTGTAACTAATAGCAGCAGCAGCAGCAGTAGTAACAGTTTTTCAAAGCCCCATAAATTATCAAAGGAGCACAAGGAAAAATCTTCAAAAGACTCAAAAGAACATAAAAGTGCCTTCAAAGAACCTTCCAGGGAACACAAATCTTCCAAAGAATCCTCTAAAAAACCCAAAGAAAACAAACCACTAAAGGATGAAAAAATTGTTCCTAAGATGGCCTTCAAAGAGCCCAAACCTATGTCAAAGGAGCCAAAATCAGAAAATCACATACTGACCATAAGTGGTGGACAGCAACAAGAAAAGAAGGCTGCCTCCAAAAGGCCTCCTGGTCTGGATTCTGAGGACCTTGCAGCCAAAAAGAAGAAGAAAAGCGGATCTGAGGCTTTATTTAAAAGTTTTTCTCATGCTCCCCCACTGATACTTACTTGCTCCAGTGTGGAGAAAAAACAGACAAAAGATAAATCTCAGTTTAAAATTGGGAAAGTTAAAATGGAAAGTGAGCCGCTGGAGAAAAAGAAAAATACATTACCACCTTTCGATGATATTGTGGACCCTAATGATTCTGATATGGAGGAGAATATGTCTTCAAAATCAGAAGTAAGAGTTTGTGTTTATTCTTATTTCGTTGTCCTGTTACAGGCTCTGATTTGTTTATCTAATTTTTTCAAAAGTCTTTATCATCCATGTATGCATATATATGTATATTGAATGGATTCCATTTGTATCATTAGATAAAATGCATAGTTTTGTTTTACAGACGATTTCGCTGATTGGTTTATGATAGGGAATTGATTCATGATTGTTCCGTATTAATCAAATAGTCAGCAAATGCAGACTTTTTCAGTGGTTGCCAGGAAATAAATATTTATGCTTTTTGAGTAGGACTGACTTGCTTGACCATATTTATGTATTTATTTATCTGTGCTGTGCTGTGCTGTGATGTGCTGTGCA
>JAEANM010016743.1:0-13178 GCA_017656035.1 Myanophis thanlyinensis
CTGTTAAGCCCCATCCAACTCCGCACGGCCTCCAGGCACCGGCCCATCACTTCAACAGCCTCATTGGGGTGGTTTGGTGTAATCATCATTTAAGTGTTATATTTTATTAATTTGTCTTTCTTTTTTATGAAATGAATAATTGCTTGTTTGGGGCTCCCTTCTTTGAAATAATACAAAGTGCTAAAGATTTCAGAAGATATACTTTGCCTGTTTATGCATATTTCATGGCTAGTATATATATTAATTTGCCATTTTTTTGATAAACCATCTGTTTAGAGTTTGAAACAAAAACAAAGGGAAATATGTATAGGGATTAATAATTTTTTTTCGCCATCCAGTGTTATGACACATGGGACATCTCTGGACTGGGAGTGGTCAAAGTCCCTTCTGGAGTGGAAAATTCTAAAACTCTCCCTGCTTTCCATGATAAAAATGGAAAGCACTGTGTTGATACACAACATATGACCAATCCAAAGAACATCTCTATTTGTGTCTTGGACTTCAGCTATGCTTGATAATTCATTAGAGAGCAGACCCATTCTTGGAGATGCATATTAAAAATGCTAATTGAAAATAAACAAGAAAGAACTTAACACACACAACTGACACACCATAAGCATAGAAAAGGATGATATTTTTTTAGGTTTATATGTTTTTATGTTTTGTATGTTTGTGTATGTAAGTTTTTGTATGTTTGTTTAAAAAATAAAAAAACTTTTATAAAAAAAGAAAGAACTTTGTCTTGAAAGTAAACATATCATACATTTATCTGATTAATTTTTAATGTACTTTTGGTACAGCCCAGTGGAGGTCAGAGTAGCTAAAGATTATAAAATGACCATAAATAGTAACAGCAAAAGAAAGAAGATACTTCATCTTCAAAACTTTTGTTACAAATGTCTTTTGTCATGCAGCCTTATATTGCTGCAAATGTACATTTAGGACTGTATAGGCTTTTAATCGTCAACAAAATATTAATTTCAAACCTTTCTAAATAAGTATCCTCTCTGGAAAACACAGGGCTATAGACTATGCTGTCAGACATCTTGATAGTCTAGGTCACAGGTGGGCAATTGTGGCTCTTTTAAGACTTGTGGACTTCAAATCCCAGAATCCTTGGGCAAGGCAACCTAAATAAAATGGAGAAAACATTTGAAAAGGGTTCCTTACACTTACACCTCACAATGTTTTCTCTATTTTATTTAGATTGCCTTGCCCAGGAATTCTGGGATTTGAAGTCCACAAGTCATAAAAGAGCCACAATTGCCCACCCCTGGTCTAGGTCAGTGGTGTCAAACTTGCAGCCCAGATGTGTCACATGCTGGCCATGCCCATCCCTGTTTTAGCGAAGGGGGGGGAAGTCATAATATGTCACATGATGACAACATAATGACACGAATTTGACACTCAATTTTGTAAAATGGTTTACAAAAATACAAGAATCTACCAGGAAGGAAGAAGCAGTCTGACTTCATTGTGAAAACAGAATTCAGATAGCACTGGGGCTTCGGGTTGACATCGCAACAAGAACAGCTACAAAATAGCAGAGCTCTACCGAGCTCCATGAAATCCAGCTGGTAATGGCTACCGGGAGACCCTAAGGGGTCCTAGCTGCCCTGGAGGGGCAGTGAAGAAAGGAGAGGCACTTCGTAGATCATGAGGAAAATTGCAATTTCCTCATTTTGTCCGAAGAAAGCTCTCCTCAATGACAGCAGGGATGACAGCCATTTTGGCAAGTCACAAGCTGTGACAACCGGGACAATAATATCTGTACTGGAGTGGTGTGTGGATGGAGCATTGAAACTGGGTGAGACAACTTCCAACTTTTACATTAGAGATTTTATCCAAGCTAAAAATTTCCCTAAAAAAATTATTATTATAAAATAGTGGCGATTGGATACATGGAGAAAGATCATAGACCCAGAGATGAAAGAAATGTTTAACTGAAACAAAGAAAGTTTGAAAAAGAATTAATAACAACTCAAAAATTGATTTGCCTTTTATTTTTATTTTTAACCCCCTTCTGTCTGATAATCAGCAGTGGGACACTGTTTAATGCTGGAATTGGGAGTAGGAGGACCATCTACTGGAAGAAAAAGAGCATTACATTGTGGGAATCTAACTGAAAGTGACAAATTGTTTAAGGGAAACTAAATAGCACCTAGAAGGCCATCTGACCTTGACTCCATTTGGTCAGGCAACCTGGAGGTTTGGAAACATCTAGTGAGCTCTCTGAAATTCTCTAAGGCAAACTGAACAAAAAATAAATAAACTTTTATTAAAACCATTTACTGAATGAAAGATTGGAAAGATTGGAAGAAACTTGGGAAAATTTGGATTTGAACTATTCAAGATATCTGACACAAAATCCTACAAGGCTGGAAAAAAAAAAGAGAAGATAGAAGAAAAATAAAATAAGACTTTAAAATTTGGATAATCGGGAAGAAATAAATTGGGACATTATAAAGACTGTAAATTGCCAAACAACTTCTAAGGTCTATTAATTGGGGTACAACTTTGGGACTGATTAATCTTTAGTAATTAAGGAGCTTTCAGATATTAGGATATTGAGCCCTGGGGTATATTGAGTAACTTAAGATATTAAACTATTGTAAAATGACTCAACAGGGAACCATAGAGGTGTATGAAGAAATGTTATTGATGTTTAAAAGTTTATATGAAACCATGACAAAGAATCACAAGGAGATAAGGGCAGAGGTGGGATTCAACCAGTTCACACCTATTCACTAGAACAGGTTGTTAACTTTCTAAGCAGTTCAGAGAACTGGTTGTTAAATTATTTGAATCCCACCACTGGATAAGGGGATTGTTCAAAGAGAGAGAGAGGCAAGTATAGAAGACCTTCAAAAAGTTGGGGGGGGGACAAAATACTCAGAAAATAGAGGGAAAACTAGAAGGAATGGGAGAGAAGACAAAATAAAATCAACCACAAGAACCACAAGACATCGCAGGGACAAGAATAATAAGTATGAATCAAATGGATACCTCCCTAAGAGTCTACGAGAGAATGGGTGGGGGGAGGAGGGAAGTCTCCCAAAAATAATGAAAGGATTATGGATCGGTGCTCAAATGATGTGGCAGAAAAAGATAAGGGGTAAGCCAGAGGGAATATTTAGTTGGTATAAAAATGGTAGAAAGAGACATAAGATTCCAAGAGACAAATATAAAAGAGGAATCAAAAAGTCAATAAATGATGAAGTCTCAAAAAGAGTAAGAGATGATGGATAGAGATAAAACACTTTTCAATATGATGAAGGTGTTAGAAATTAAAAGAGGTAGAAAATACAGACTAGAAAAATAGTAGAAAATAGATAGAGAGAAAGAGAGAGAGATAATAGAATTTACTATAATTATAAGTAAACTAAGATTAGGAGGTGGAAGTCTAGGAGGTAGTAATCTAATTGTAATACTGTAATTAACAATGTGTTAAAATATATTGGAAATAATAATTTTAGGGAAATTGGAGGTATTATCCCAGGATTGATTAAATTTGGTTAATGATTGGTTGTAGGGGTGTCTATTAATAATTGGGAAATTGGATTTATGGTGGAATATTTAATAATCTTTAAAGATTAAAATAATGATTAAACAAAGGATAACAATATATTGCATGAAGAAATGTTAATGAAATATAAATACAATGTGCAGGCTAAAGCTAGAAACTGGAAGATTAGGATTATAACAATTGGGATATTGGATTTATGGTGGAATATTGAATAATCTTTGAATATTAAAATACCAATGCTAAACAGGGGATAATAGATCTATTGCATGAAGAAATGTTATCAACGCATTATAAGTATAATGTGCAGGTTAAGGTTTGAAGTTGGAAGATTTGGATTATGTATGTGTAATTGTATTACTATTGTTAGCATTGTGTTAAAATAGTTTGACCCAGTCAATACACTGTCCACTAAATATGTATGGAGGTTAAAAGAAAATTATCAATAAAGCATACATAAAAAAAAAGAATTCAGATAACATTGTTCTAGATTTAGGCCTTAGTTATTATTTATTTTATATATGCTTTTACATATTGTCATTTTAATTAGGTTGAAGCCAATAAAAAATAAACTTGCTGCAATTGAAATTTTTGTTACAAGATTATTCCAATAAATTCATAACTGCTTTTCATAAACTTGGAAATCTTTTCTCTGTACCACTTCAAACATAGCTTGTAATGAGTTGATTTGTTCATGGGATGGAAAATTGCTCATCTTGATGTCTGGAATGGCACACTATAGATATATTTGCTACTTCAACCCTATGGAAAGAGATTGGCATAGTCAATTTCTATTTTCCAAATGTGTATATTACATATAATTTAGGGAAAATTACAAGGAAAGGTATGTTTATACTCCTACATTCTTACTCAGATAAGCTCTAAAACAAGAAATATATTTGACTGGGAAAAATAACCTTATTAGAAATACTTGCAGTTCATCGTAGCTATTTAACCCTTTATCTCTGTAAATGAACACTTTGACTAGTTTTATATTATGGTGTTCCTAATAGAACATAACATTGAATGTTATGTTTAGAGAAAAGGCTAAGTTTTGTATACTTTTCTTTTCCAGACTGTGATTCTGATACATGGTGATATTGGAAAGGTGGGGAGAGGGGGTAAGACAGGGAAAAATTTGAAGACCACATAATTAGATTGACTATGTGTTGTCACATTCTTGTCAACTTTTAGTGACCACATAGATAGACTTTCTCTGATTCTTCAGTTTTTCCACAATGCAATCATCATTCCTGTAAGTGAATCCATTCATCTTACTGCTGGTTGTCTTCTCTTTCCCTCTTCCTGTCCCAGCATTAGAGTCTTCTCCAGAGATTGCTTATAACCCTGGTATTAGTGTATTATTAAGCCTCATGTTTTCTACAGCGTTCTCCATGAAAATATTTAACACAATTTTTTAAAACTTACTAGTAGATTCATTTCTTAATGTTTTCTATATATTAATGTATTGCTACTGTGCTTTATATTACTTTTCAGTGCAAGTGGTCCAGAAAAGGATTCATACGAACAAGATGGTGTATTACTGACTGGTACGTAATATGAAGGAGAATTGAACATCATGTTTTGCATGAATGCCTAGTTATTATGGAAGACGTAAGTTTTGGAACAGCTGGTGCATATTCCATCTAAATGCTGAACCAATCTTGAGGCATTTTTCATTATTGAACAAGTTGTAAATGGCATAATATACATATTTGGTTTAGAGTTTATAATTTCCAGTTAATTCATATTCTCTCTCACACACACACACACACAACACATTGTAATCACCTTGATTTCTGCAAGACATATTGGAAGAGTTCTCTTATTTATAATTCCCACCTTATTTTCCAAAATTTGATGAGCAACATTTGAATTTGCATTGTGTTTTATCAGATCATTTTTCCACTTTTGTTTTATGTAGTAGAAAAGGTAGCACAATATTGCCACAATATTGCCACATTGCTTTCTAGATATAAGCTAGTATTTTATTTTCTTAATTTTTCTAGGTATTGGAAACATTTACTTTCTGGGAAAAGTTAAGGCAAAATGGTATAATTGTATTTGAATTAGATCCCTAAGATATTATATTATCTTAAAAGAGAAAATATGTAGATAATAATTAAATCTCCTGCCATATTCCTAAATTATCTTACATTGATTTATACTAGTTCTCTCCAGGTGATATTTAGCCACATTTAAAAAAATAATAATCAAGGAAAATTATTTTTGGTTTTCACTTTTTTACTGAAATTTTATTAAAGATTACAATTACTGTATGCCTCATAAAATAAAAACTTTTTTAAAAAGGATAGGAAAAAATAGTGCAGAAATGGGGGAAAAGTAAGAAAATAAAAAATAGTAATATAGTAAAGAAAATTAAAGGAAATTTATAAAGAAATTACGTCCTCCTTCATCACAAGTATAATTAATTTTAGTAACTTAATCACCTTCCCTTAAAATACAATAAATAATGTCTTCTTCCTATATCTCATCTCTTATCTATAAATACATTTTAAAACTTCATCATTCATTCCTGCCCAGCAAAATCCCTTAAGTGTTACCAGAGGTAACAACACATCTATTTTTAACATTATCAAATAATCCAAGTTTATATTCTTTTCTTTTTAACATATTTATTCCCTTTAAAATAATATCCTACATCTTGATTTCTTTTCATTTTTTCTTTGTTTCTTTTCACAAAATTATTCAAAATTTTAATAAGATTTAAAAAAAAAAAACAATATAGGAAAGTTGTTCAGGTAATTCTCTTGTTACTTTTAATTATTATGATATTAGTCAGTTTCTTTTATTTTCATTGTAGCATCTTTTCCCATTTTTATTTGTTTGTATTTCACTTGTACTATTTTTACAAATAACTTAAGGCAGCGAATATATCCAACATACATTCCTCCTCCTATTACCTCCTCAACAGCCCTGTGAGGTGGATTGGGCTGAGAAAGAATGACTGGCCCAAAATCACCCAGCTGACTTTCATGGCTAAAGCGGGAGTTGAACTCATGGTCTCCACTTCCTAGCCTTGTGTCTTATCTATTATGGAAGACCAAACTGGGTCTCTTGTATCATTCTTCTACCCTGTCATTTTTTAAAATAGTCTATCTACAATGGCAAACACATTTTAAAATTAATTTCTGGTCCCATTATTCACAAATATCCTTCAATACATCCAGTATTAAAGTATTTTGCTCCATTCTGTATTAATTATAATTAATAATTCTCTTTTAATTGTAAGATTTTTGTATAATATTGTATATTTTTGTATAATGTGTTATATTTTTATTAAAGTTTAAAAATACAAAGATATACTAATTAAGAAAATAAAAAAAATTGCTGAGAGAAAAGAAAGGGAGAAGGGTGAAAAAATATAATGAAAACTTTAATTGTAAACTTTAGTTCTTTCTGCTTCCCTCTAGTGTCCAGTTTTTAAAGTTCATACAAGTTTTTTTGTCCATCTACTTCTGTTTCTACTCCCATATATCTCTACCATCCTGATCATTAATTGTGGTTTCAGTCAGGGGTTGATATGTAGAACAACATCATTGATTTTGTTTGAACCCCCCTGCTGAGATAAAATCTTATAATTTTTGCAAATTAAGCATTTTTCATCTTTATTCTCAATAAATATTCCCTGAAGGTAAATTATGTGCTGTTTTAGTTATTTTATGTAGTAGAATGCTTTTTTTCTTGGTGGTGCTGGGGAGCTGGCTCCATTTATGTTCCAAGTTAAATCATTTCTCCTTTTTCAAAGAGATTTGTCGGACAGATTTCACTATCTGGCTATGGATCTCAGTTGCAAAGCTACCCCCTCCTTCAAGGACATCTAGTTTGCCATATATCCTCACTAGAAATCCTCAAAAAAAAAAATTGTTGACTTACTTAACAGATACATAAACCATAAAGGGGTCATTGTTTCCCCACCTCTGTTTTAGAGGATAACAATTTATTCCAAATAGAGTTGTTATTTATTTATTGGTGAGTTTCATGCAGTAATTTTATTGATCGTATTTGTGGATGCTTATATCAGAAAATGGGTGTGAGAAATATTTTGATATCATTAGCATGGAATCTTTAGGAATAAAATTTCCTAAAGTCAGGAAATGGGTCAGGACTTGGAGGCATTGTATCTTTGTGGCTTTAGTCCTTTCTGTTGGAAAGGGTTCAGAAGATGGTCCTGATGTTTTTCCTGTTCCATTGCATTGCTACTGGCCTCAAGGTTCTCACTTGTTCTTCATGGTTTTTAACATCTACTTGACACTGCTAATGACACTCCATTACAAGGGCACAGTAAAAATATCAAATCAGTATTTGGGAGCAGGAAGACAAGTAGAAGCTTAATCTTTACAGCTTGGGCAGAGAGAGAATTAAAAGTTGATCTAGATTCAAATCTATAATACTCTGTAAAACAGCAGCCTCCAACCTTTTGGGCACCAGAGACTGGTTCCATGAAGAAAGGTTTTTCCATGGGCTGGAGGAGGTGTGGTTTTGCATGCTGCCTGCATCCCGCAGATGGGCCATTGCTTGTTTGCGCAGCCCAATTGCTGGCATGCCAAGGACCAGTGATGGTCCATGGATCAGGGGTTGGGGACCCTTGCTATAGAAGAGATTGCTTTCCTCCAAAACAGATAAATATGAAGTTTGAGTTTTTCTAGACTCAGTTTGCCATAAAAAGTATGCCAGGTTACTAAAATATTTTAAAGATGGTACTGAAGCAGTCAAAACCGTTGTAGAAGCTAAACATTTATGTCATGTATCTTTGTTGTATAGTGTTGTCAGAGTGCACACAGTGTGACTATGTGAGACAACCCAGGAGCAAATACAGTAAACACAGGTAGTGGTTTATCAACAAAGAATATATACATACACATACTAGGCAAAGTCAAGCAAGCAATCATCAACTACAGCAGGGAATCACATACGGAGAAAAACGCCCAACAGGGCCTCTCTTTATTACAGACTCTTAAAGTCGTATCAGCCCAAAAACCTTGCTGACTCATTCCCAGCCTTACATCATGGTAGCAGCTGATCAGCTCTTAAATCTTTACTCTGACAAGTGTTTGTTTCCAAAGCAATTTAATATAGGAATAAGTCCTTTTGAAATCCTAAATGGATTAGTACTAGGTTTTCTGAAGGACTATTGTACTTGCACAAACCTGATGAACTCTAAAGCTAGCTTCTAAACTTTCTTTCAAGTTCACAAGTAAGAAGTGCTGTGTACTTTCTGTGTACTTTTTTGGAATTACCTTGCAACACCAAGGTCCTAGGTTCTGCTTTGTGAATTCTTAAACACTAATTTGTTCTAGTTTGTATTTGGCTATTTTTACTGTGCAGTGCAGTTTTATTTAGTTACTGCATTTACAATATATGTAGTATACTGATATTTTTAAAAATTGTAATTGTGTATTTCATATTTTTTACATTCTTATTTGTATTCTAAGATAATCTTTTTTTCTCCTTTTGTCAAAGTGCCTTTGACTTGGTAAACATTCATCTTTTCCATGATGCTTCCAATTTAGTTGCTTGGGAAACAAGCCCATCTGTTTACTCAGGAATAAGGCATAAGGCCCTTGGTTATGTACTTGACAGGTAAGACTTTATTGGCTCTTTGTATTGCTCTATGTTATATTTCCAATATGAAAGGTTATTGTGGTGGTGGTTATTGAGACTTTAAAAAAAAAAAAAAAGTCCATATCCCTGAAGAGCTCAAAGCATAAATTAACAAAAAGGATCTTAAAAAGAAAAAAAAAGCTTAATGTTGAAAACTATGGTCAGTATAGTGATCCAGTCCTTTGTAAAAATAAATTATTAAGTTCAGCAGCTTTCTTCAAATTGTGTCCTCCAAATGAGTTGGAATTGTAATATTCATAAACCCCAGCTTATATAGATATCCTTTTATTTTCATAGGACCCATCAGAGTTTGATGATTGTAGAATTCAGATATGTTTATAATCAGAAAGGTCCTCAACAAATCCTAGCCAAACTCAAAGAAACTAAATAGAAGTAAACGTGATTATTGTGATACTTGGATAGAATATCACCAGGAAATACCAAGGTTGGAAGATAAATTGAGAAGTCAAGGAAACATCTTGGAAGAAAAAATGGTGAATCAATTCCATGTTGATAAAATGAATTATATTGAAAAGGAATTCAACTTGTGCAAGGTTTTATAAATTAATACAACATAATAATATTAAAACATAGTAGACTTCTGTGCTTCACTTCTAATAGACTCAACATTTTTGTTCCATAGTTTAATATCACCACCATTCTGTCCTTGAACATTCCCATTTTAAAACTGAATCTGGATTTTTTTACTTTCTAAAGATATAAATGATAGGCTAAATTTGTTCATTGTACATAGTTTGGCAAAATTCAAGAACTTACAGAATAATATAGGATAAAAATGTCCAATACTGTACTCTAATCCTCACTTTCTGGGTAATAATAATGCTAAATACAAAATTCAGTATTTTATTTCCAGCCAACTTTTCATGCTTTCTCATGTCTTCTTCTTCTTCTTTTGGCTGTTCAGATTAGGGGTTGCCATAGCGAATCATCTTTTTCTACCTAACTCTATCCTCAGCATCCTCTACTTTCGCCCTAATTAATTTCATGTCCTCTTTTAGCATATCCATTTAGCAAATCCATTTAGCACTTTCTCATGTCTATTGTTCTAAATTCAGAATAAAGAACATTTTTGGGAACGAAATGGGGATGTTAGAATATTAGATTGTCATTTGATTTGACAATCACCTGGCAAAGATTCTTGTATAATGGATTGATTGGCATGATTCAGCTACCCGGTTATTCAAAATCCATTAATTTTCTTTTCCCTAAACTTCCCATCTTAAAAATTGAGCTTCATCAGGTTTTTGTTTTGTTTCTTGCTTTGTTTTAATTATTCTAAAATAAAAGTATTTTGACTTCATCCTTATTATCTGTGTGAGCCACTAGTCCCTGTAGTATACCAATGGGTGCTAAATGTACTGAAAAAAATATTTGATGTCCCTTTAGAATTCAGGCAGATGATGATTGTGAGTCTACTTTTTTTGTGGATATTCTTTGGTGGGTAAGATTAAGCTCTACCTGGGCCAGCATTCTTTATAGGGATCCTAGCAACTAGCAGATAGTAGGTGGTCTAATGAAAATAATTGACCCATTATCCCACTCTATCAAGTAGCATACAGTTATGTGCATAAACTTCAAGGGGAATGGATTTGTTTTTGATGTGGGATTTATTTCCATCTCTTTTGATTACGATAGTGTTCCAAGGGAACATTTGTATATTACTGTGATTTGCTGTTTGTTTTTTTAATGTTGTCAGGCTTTGGAATGCTTCCCCAAATGTCTTGGCGAAAGTAAGGAAACTGCTCAGTTGCAATAGCACTAATTGTAGGTCAAATATGTCATGGCAGTATATCATTAGATGTGACACTGCCAAAACCAGACTTGGCTCTCCTGCCTTTCAGAAAAGAAAATCTTCAGTTTTAGGTGGCACTATCACAGTGGGTTTGCATTCACAGCGGTTGCTCATTTTGAGAAAGCAGCCAGCCGCAGATCCGGACCTCCGTAGTGAAACGGTGGGCTTTTCAGCACAAAAGGGACTTCTGTAAGAGCAGTGAATAATGGGAAAGCCCTTTCATCAGGGCTGCTAACCTTTTGGCAGCCACCAGCAAACTCTATTCTGATCTGCTGATGGGGGAGGACAATACACTGAAGCTCACTTTGAATGAATGCTACCACCAACAGTGCCCCCATTCAGAGGGTTTTTGGGAACCATCTTGGACTATTGTCTGCCATCACTCCTTCAGACAGTAGAAAAGGGGAAAGTAAGAGCATCTATAGGAAAGAAAGTAGTTCTTTTCTTGCCTTTTAATCTCCCTTTAAGGATTCATAGATCTATATTTCCAGCTGAGCTACAGGAGTTATGCAGTGTCAGATAAAGACAGAAGAAAGAAATTTCAAGCTGGGCCTTGAAATCCCCTTATCTGCATCCTCTAATGATGCAGATTTAGTGCTGTTAAAACCAGAGGCTGATAAGTCTTTTCCTCTATAGACTTTAAACTGCTAAAGAGCATTTAAGAGCAAACGGGCAGTTCAAGGAACAATGCTAAAAAGGAAAAGAGTTTAATGAGCTAAACCCTCACTGAATGAAACTGAAGCATCTTTTCACATTTGATTTAAGTTGCCGTGAGAGTAAGTAAAACAGTTCCATCAGCTGGATACATCTTGACCAGTATGAATCCCAATTAATTGCATCTGCTTATGCAAGATTGAACTGAGCATCATAGACTGTGTTCTGTCTTAATTATTTGGAAGAAAAGTCTTTGAGGGGTTTAGAGAATGAGTTTATTTAAAAAAAATACATATCCAAAAATAATATATAGCTCTAGTCTAGAGCATTGTAGTTAAGTAAAACAGTACTGAAAAGAATAAAAAATATCAGAAGAAAAATAAAGCATCTACAGCATGCTTTGATTTTCATTAACATTGTTTGACATTGTTTTCTTAGCTGTTCATTAATGGCATGCAGATTTTTTAAAGAGTAACCTTATGAACTTCTCTCACATTTAGAGTCATTGTAGTAACTTATAACAAGAATTATTTCAAGGCTAGTAGTTTCCTATGAAAATAATTTGTGTTACAAACATCATATATAAAGTTCCTAACATATGTAATTGATAAATTTTGTGCCTTTTGAAATAGAACTATTCTCTAATTAAAGTTGCATAGATACTACTTACAAGTTGCATAGATATGCAGATCATATCCATAGAGAGAAGCAAAACCCAAGAAATGTTTAACATAAATAATTGAATAAGCAGATCTTCAATGAAAGTTACAGTAATAGTGGGAAAGAGGAGTAATTACACACAGCTGTGCTTAATATGCCAGTTCTAAAATCAAAAAATATCCCAATATTCTCCTTAACTCCCATCCGGTCAAACCTGACTTAGGTCTTCTATTGTCGCTTCAAAACATACTTTGGCCTACTTGAACAGAAACATTTTTTTTACATTACAACTGTGAAATCTTGGCATAAAGCCCCTTTTTGTGATCCTCATTATTTTCTCACAAATATAGTCCATTGTCAGATAGCTGAAGTTAATTTGATCAACATTGGGACATTTAACTTTTATGTTCAGTCAAAGGAGCTGTTTCATGCTCATTTTGAGTATTCAAAAGAAATGATTGCCAGAAAAATAATGTTACTATTAACAATTCAAAGCAATTAGTTTTCCCAGGGTGAGGCAATGTGATGCACAGCCTGCACAGAGCAATGCTTTGTCATTTTATAGATGCTCATCAGTCAACTGTCACATCTTCTCAAAGACCCCTCTACTCTAAAGGTTTCTTTTGGGCTTTTCCCAGTACTAGCAAGTAAATGAGCTGAAAAAAAGCCACTTTGTTTCTAGGCAGAGACAAACCTTGTGTGAATGATCCAGGTCACAGGAAAAATCTGAGCACTTGGCATATTTGTAAATACTAGTTTACTCTTGTTATTCAAACATATATTTTCCCAGTAATAGAACATTGTTGCTTTTGACAGGGATTATAAAAAATAACTACATTTTAATTTTAAAGTAACTGAATCTACAATTATTGTGAACATTAAAATGGATAGATAGATAGATAG
>JAEANM010016744.1:0-13177 GCA_017656035.1 Myanophis thanlyinensis
AGAGCCCCTTTGGGAAAAAAAGACTCGCAGGCAGGGCAGAGTCGAAGGCACCCCTCCGACACCCCTCCGCTCATCCACGTGCACCTGCCCGGCTGCTTATTCACCGGGCTTCTTTCAAACTCCTGGCGCCATGGGGGCTTTTGACTCACCCCTTCTTCCCACCGGCCCCCCGATACCCACCTGCCCCGTGCTCCCTCCACCGCCTCAACCGGCACAAGAGGCTGAGTGCCGCCGCCACTGCTGCCCGGACCCCTCCACCGCCTGGACTCTCCTTCCGCAGCCGCCCTCATTGCCCCACTGCCCGCCCGCCCGCTTGCCCTCCCCTGCCCGGACTCTCCTTCCGCGGCCGCCGGGCCACACCAGACGCTGATGCCAGCAGGCGGGGGGTGGCCAGGAACAACCAGGCTGCACCCCACTGCCCGCCCGCCCGCTTCTGCTGCATCCGCTGCCACCTGGAGAAAAGCCGCCACCTTTTGTACCAATGGGGGGGCGGTGGCGGCTTTTCTCTGGGTGGCGGCGGCTGCAGCAGAAGCGGGCAGGCGGGCAGGCAGGCAGTGGGGCAATGAGGGCGGCACAGCCTGGCTGTTCCTGGCCACCCCCCGCCCACTGCCATCGGCGTCTGGTGCGGCCCGGCGGCCGCGGAAGGATAGTCCGGGCAGGGGAGGGGTCCGGGCGGCGGCTGCAGCAGAAGCGGGTGGGCGGGCAGGCAGTGGGGCAATGAGGGCAGCACAGCCTGGCGTCTGTCGGAGCCGCAGCAAAGCTTCAAAAGAGCCGCCTGTGGCTCCGGAGCCTCGGGTTGCCGACCCCCGGTATAGGGTTTTCTGCTTCAGCAGGAGATTGAACCAGAAGACCTCCAAAGTCCCTCTCAACTGTTATTTTTTTCTGCTAATGGGCTGTCATTTCTAATTCCTACTGTATCCCATTTGAAGAATTTCAGATCAAATCCAACATTCCATCAAGACAATTTTTGTAGTTAATTATTGCAATATTTTTCTTTAATTTTGTATGCCCCTTGAAGGATGACCACAAACACAGCCCCAAAATTTATTGAATTTTCTTCCTGAGATTGTTAGATGCAATGATTATACCAATTGAAGACGATATGTATAATTCAGGGTTGAACTGTGAAGTCCCTGGAGCTCACTGAGATTGAGTGTTTGCCTGATGATGTTACTTAGTTGGGTAATGAAATGTCAGCAAACAAAAAAACAAGCTCAGAGAGTACCAAGGACTCTTCAGTAAATGTAATCTTTCTTCAAAGTACAAAATGAACCAGCAGGAAAATGTAAGTGTTAAGGACTTGTTAAGTTTTGAAAGTTGTTTTGCTACTTTTTGCTCAGGACAAACAGGTCATTTAATGAGACAAGAGTTCCAGCTGGGTCGTTTCATCATGGCAGTGAGTCACCAAGTACCACAGCTCTTCCCTTTACCATCATGCAGAGTGCAGCTGCTTGGTCACTATTCTTGTTCTGTACTCTTGTTCTGCAGTGAATCTTTATTTCAATGAAAAGTCAGTGCCTTCTTCTTCTGGCAGTCCTTAGAACAGTTTCTGAATTCTAACAGTGCACAATGTCTTCTGATTCTCTTACTTTTGACTTCCCTTTCATCCTCTAGGCTGATTCGTTTATTTGTCTTTCTTATGGAAAGCTGCATCCTCTGCCAGCTCCTATTGTGGCACCTTCTTTGTTTGATTTGATAATCCACTTTCTTTTCTCAGCTGAAGTGTGGCCACTTGCTGCTCTAATCCTCTGACTTTTGTTCCTCAAGCACTGTTAGAAGCTTGCAATTGCGGGCAACTATATATTGGCTTGTTTTCAGATAGTAACACTAACATGGCATAAATATCAAAGATCATGCCAAGTCCTCTCAATTCGTCATTTTAATTTTTAAAACCATATAAATGGCTGAGTTTCATTCTTTATCAGTTTTTTTTTTTCAAGCTGTAGCATATGCTGTTGGCAAAGATGAAAAATTATCAATAAAGGAAAAAATTTGTAGCTCAGGGTTGAAATGAATGGTTTTTGAAGGTTGGATATTTTCTTGCAGACATTTCATTATCCAAACTGGGTAACATTATCAGTGCTTTAATAGCATGAATGATGTTACCTAGTTTGGGTAATGAAACATCAGCTCAGAGAGCAACAAAGACTTTTTAGTGAAAAAAAAAAAAACTAGACTTTCTTCCTGGGAATCACTCTGCTGCCTGTGGGGATTGTTCTTTTTTCCTGCTTAGTTCTCATCCCATGCAGACATAATAATGGTGATTTGATTTAAAAAATATGTTGTTAGACTAAGCCCTGGGTTCACATGTTCTTCCTTTTTTATCTTTCTTAGTATCATTTTCTTAACTGCAGTTTCCTGTTGCTGCTTTTAAAAAAATAATAACTGTTATTAAAGTTTAAAAAAATGCAAAGATAAACAATGAATACAAATTAAGAAAAATATAAAAAAATAAAAAGTGCAGAGAGAGAAATGGAAAGGGGAAAATATTTAGAAAAAGATATATAAAAATATGACTCCGCCATCATCAAGACAAATACAGATAATTTCAATAACTTATCACATTCTCTAACATTTCAGCTAAAGGTCTCTTCACCCTATCTGATCTTTTATCTGTTAAAAATTAATGAGTCTTCATCATTCAATCTTATCCAGCAAAAGTCCATTAAAAATTACCAGAAATAATTATATAAACAAATAAACCAGTTTCATGTTCCTTCATTTACTTTATCATTTACTCTAAAATAGAAAAAATATCCCCATATCTTATCTCATATTTATAAATAAATATTTAAAGCTTCATCATTCAAACTTAATCAAGAAAAATTCCATCAAGAGCTTCAAGAAACAAAAACACATTGAAAATGTTAATCTTTAATCACTACAAAGACTGTCCTAAAATTAATTTCTTATCATTTTCTATTCCTTGTCTTAGAAACTCTTAAGTTTAACACTTTTCTTCAATTTTAACACCCTAGCTTTCACTTCCTTTAAAAATACAACAAAAAAATCTCTTCAACTCTGACTTTATCTTTAAACAAATCTTTAAAGCCTTGTCATTCAGTCCTGATCAAGAAAAATCCTTTTTAAAACACCATATATTTTAATCTTAATGCAATAAACCAACTTTATCATACTTCTTTTTGCTTTTAAAAGTCTTGATGTTCATACTTTTTAAATAGTCTCAAAAGTTTATTTCTTTTCATTTTCATTTTATCTTTTCTCAGGAATTATTTCATTTCAAAAACATATATTTTTGTAAGCTAAAAATAAGAAAGCTGTCCAAATCACTCTTCTGAATGGAAATCTATACATCCAAGGTCACATATTATTTATGTGTCCAGTTCAGCTATTTAAAATATGCTAGTTTGTAAATCCTATGTAATATCTTTGTCCAGATCATTCTTGCAGCCTATCATTCTTAAATCCATATTCAGAACAGCCTAATTTTCAGCTGTACTCTCTTCTATTTCCTCTTTGAAATCCATTTTCATAGTAACAGGCAGTCTTAAGAGAAAGTTTTGAGTTACACTGTTGTCAAATATCCTTGAATTCTCCCAGAGTTAAAATTTTATATCTTTATTTTGTATCAGTAGCTTTTTCTTCATTAATTATAATGTTGAGTTCTTTCTGGTTGCTTCTAGTAACCAGACTTCAAAGTCTCCTCTTATCATGTTTTCTTTTTCAAATCCACATTTTCCCATGGAACAGTTTTTTACACTTAGATTCAAAATCTTCTGTCCTATCATAGTATAAGATTTCCTTCACTTTGAAGAAAATTCTTTTGAAACTTTTTGCAGATTCCCCATCACAATTTGATCTTTCCTCTTCTGTTATCAAGAGTTCCCATACCTGAAAAACTGAGTACTTCAAATATTTCCTGGCTGCGTAGGAGGGAACACCTGAACAGGACCTCTTGCATTTTCTAAAGATCCTTTGAGGCATTCCGTCAGGATCTTAAGGTCCACTATTGATTGTAAGAATGGTCCTATTATTCTCTGTTGTTGTTGTCAGTTGTGAAGTCGTGTCTGATCCATTGCGATCCCATGAACAACGTTCCTCCAGGCCTTCCTGTCCTCTACCATTCCCTAGTGTCCATTGAAGTTCACACTGACTGCTTCAGTGATTCCATCCAGCCACCTCATTCTCTGCCGTCCCCTTCTTCTTTTGCCCTTGGTCATTTCCAGCATTAGGCTCTTCTCCAGTGAGTCCTTCCATCTCATTAGGTGGTCAAAGTATTTCAATTTCATCTTCAGGATATGGCCTTCTAAAGACCAGTCTCTATTTTGTTACAATGTACTAATTAACACCTAACTTAGCACAATGTGTTTTGCTAAAAACAAGAAATATATTTTAGGATACAAATGATAATCAAAAACATTCTCTTGAATTTATTCTATGTTATATGCAAGCAAGGCAAGCAAGATGGTTTCCTATCTAAATTTGCATTTTCTTTCAGTTTCAATATAGTTTTGCAACATTTAGTTTGCTAAAATTGACTAAAACATACTTGGTATATTGCTTTGAGATGCTACATTTACTTTTATGGCACAGATAATGTATTTCTATTAACAAATGTATCAGTACCCTGATAACATCAATAAAGTACTTTAAATCCATTAAACACTACATGGGTAACAAACAAAGTTATGGCATTTACTTTTTGTTGTTGAACTATGCAAATTAATTTACAGCTTGTAAGGAAATACATCACACATCATTCTTTATTTTCTAAAGTAGAATCATTACCCATGTGATTAAACTAAAAACAGACATACTAAACTGAATATAAATATATGTGGCAATTTTTAATTTTACCAAGTTTAATTTTACCAGGCTTTTGAAAAATGTATGTGTAGAATTGGTATAGGTGTCAGGCACAAGAAATCAGGAAATAAGGTGGCTCAAATGACTGAAGGTTTATTGCATGCTATGACTGTACAAAAATCTGACCTGCTAATGGGCAAAGCAAATTGGCAGTAAAAAGGAGTCAAAGGAATTCAAATTGGGCTGGACTTAGATCTCTCACGGATACACAGACACTTGAGACTGATGATGTGTTTGACTCCTCCCTCGGACTCAGTCGCCTACATCTCCTACATCATGTGTAGAATGAGGAAAACCTTATTTAACCGCAATTGCAGTTACTTTCTAAAACTCCCTGCTCTCTAATTAACAAATCCTCAGATGGTTTTTTACTATTTAAACTCCAAGCAGAGATTAAGCATGAACCACAAATTGCTGCAACTATGTTGACATTTGATTCTTCCAATAGTTGTAAATGCAAAGTTGGAAAATTCCCAGCATAAATTGAATTAAAAGCCAATATTAGTCAAGTAACCATGAATTTGCCAATCAGATTGGCAAAAAGTTAGCAAAACAATTCAGTGGTTCTCAAACTGATGTGGCAAACTTTCAATACTCAGTGGTAGAGAAAAAGAGACTCTAGGCAGGTGCAGCAACAATCCACAAACTAACAATTACTCTCTGGATGGTTCACAATAAGGGTAGCCACCATGAGTTCAAATGTTTGTAAAAATAGAGCTTCAGTGATTTTTACAGCAGTTGAAATTATATCCTTCTTACCAAACTTTGCTGCTCTCCAACTATTTGACATCTTCTCTGGGATTTCTCAAAGATTACACATAAGGTTCTGCCAGGTCATCAGTTAGTTCCTTCTTAACCATAATGATGTATTCACACAGATCTTAGAGATTATATTTATTTCTTAACCATTTTCCTGTCACTTTCAAGATTCAGTTCTTTTCCTTTATTCTGAAAAGAATCGCCTTTTTATTATGAAAACTGAAACAGAATAGTTGAATAGCTCTGCCTTTTGTTACCTTTAGCATTTTTCCATCTTCATTAAGCATCTGTCTGCTCATTTTATTTTTCTTTTATTTTAAATGTATGTAAAAAGTGTAGTAACTTTAGAAACTTTAGTTCATTGATTTTTCACTTTCCTGATAACAATTATTAGTTCTACAGTTTTGAGATCCATGTCTTATTCTTTCTTTGAGGCTCTTTCTATTATGTGACTCCCACCCTTTTCCCATTATTTCTGTGTGCCCTAACCACCCCCTTCTACTATCACCTCTATATTTTCTATGCTGTACCAGCTTTTCCACTGTCATTCTTTTATTTTCCTCTATTGGAATTGTTTTGTATTGTTGTTTTAAGTTTGTAGACAATGTCAGCCTTCCCAGATAGTCCAGGCAAGAAACCATCATCAACTATGAAAGCCACTGAGAAATCAAGGACCACAGCAAATAATATATGCTGTAGCCCTTCAGCAGAGGTCATCAATACTTGTGACTAATACTTCTCTGTACTGTAACCCAACCTGAAACCCAGTTAAATGGGTTCAGATAATCTGTCTATTCCAAAGTCTTCAAACTCAAACAAGGTTGGAAGCTGTATGGAACTAGTACAACTAATGATGGCCTTTTGAGGAGAGGGTGGGAAGGTCTCTTTCAAGATAAACAAAACAACAACAACATAGCATAAACCAATTAAAATTCACTCACACCAAATAGAATCATGCCAGAGTAAACTTGTAGTACTCTCACCTAATATATATAGTGAGATGGGTCCTTGTGAGAGGCTATCCTAACTTTCTTCCTCTATTCCAATCCAGCTCCAGGCTGCATTGTCTTGTTCCTCTCCTTGGAATATGCTCCTTCTTTCCTGGGAAACTGCTGCTTTCCTGCAGCTCACACACCATCTTTGTAGGCCCAATCCACTACATCTGTAAACACATGGACCTAATGACAGGTCACTTTTTGGGTGGCCTTGACCAAAGGATCTAACAAACAATGATTGGAGGTCACAGTCACAATGCTGAGAAGCCTGTGCATTTCCTCATGAATCACATTACAATTCAGTATTGGTTTTTTTTAGTCTAAAATATGTTTTAGATTAATTTTTTCCATCCCTCTTTACCCAGCAATGATTAAACTTTAGCAGGTTTGTAAAAACTGGCTGTTAGTATCAAAATTGGAAGTGTGGAAAAAAATGATGCTAATATCCTAAAATGCATGAGCACTATGTTCCAAATTCCGTTTAAAATCTTCTGCATGAAAGAAATGAAAGATTTACTGTCCCCAGGTTGTATATTACTAGACACAAAAGGAATGCCTGAAGAATCAATCCTTTTGCAGAGTTTTTCCTTCACAAAGCAACATGAGAGTCCTTGGCTGAAAAAGTATAGAGATTGTATCTTCCTCCTTTGTCAATGAAAACAGCCAATCGTTATCTGTAGATAGCACAGTAAAAGCTACTCAATAGATCTCTTCCCAACAGGTATCTTCTAAACATTTGCAAAGAGAAGGACAAAGCAGAAATGACTGCTGGTCCTATATGATAGAATTTCAAATGTAACCTTCCTAGGTCATTTTGGTGAAGCTAAAGTTAAAAGCAATGGGACATTACAAATGTACTGTACTTAAGATACCACTACAGTATATAAATTGCACATGGACATGTATATGTACTAACAAAGAGTCTGGATACATACAAAGAACTTAACCATGTTATTTTTCTTATAGTTTCTTGAATAAGCAAATTGATTGGATGCACATAAACTGCTAAACTATGTTAAAACCGATTTTGTGTTTATAACCACAATGGATTGACATAAATTGTTAACCCAAATCTAAATAAACACAGCATGGTCTTGTCAAATGTATACTTTTACAGTGAATCCTAAACAATCTATCAGAACATAAATTTGAGACCACAAGTAGTGATAGAAAAAGCAGTATTGCTAAAATCTAGTGATTGCAGTTTTTCTGTTCCAACCACTGGCACCTTTAAATTGAAAAGGTGATATAGTATCTTTGAAGAAAAACAAATAAAGAAAGTGACCACATCACCCCAACTGAAAAATCATGAGCAGTGCTAGGTAACATTTTAAGAGTTCCAACTTTTTAAATAAGTTTTGTAGCATAAATTACATTGAAAGAAGAAAATATTGTATGAGAAAGTAGCAAATTAGAAAAGAAGTATTGCCTGCATTCAATTCTTGATTAGTATCCAAGTGAGACTAATAAACTTAATAGCCTTTTCTTTTTTAAAGTATACAATTTAATCATTTTTGTTAAATGTAGATTTTTGCTAAACCATTTAAAAAAAAAACTCAATCTAGATACAATTATATTGTTTACACATACAGTATATTCAGTTATGTACTTCTTGCAGTAGATAGTCTGTGAGATGAAATGTTTCCTTTCCTACAATATCAACAGACCTTCAGAGTTGCTTTATAAGATTGAGGGTTTCTTTGATGCAGATTTGGGATAGAAAACTCAAAAGAATAAAGAAAATTCCTGTTGCTTGAGCAGGATCCATAACCTTAGATGTACAGTACCTCTTAGGGCTTAAACATCTATTCTATGTTTACAAAATGTATCATTTTTGTGAGGTATAACATAATTGTGGCAAGTTCTTAAACAGTTGGGACTCCAAGACCATCTTATTTCTCTCTTGAGAAACCTAGATGTGGGACAAGAAGCAACAGTGAGAACTGGTCATGGAATCACTGATTGGTTCAAAATTGAGAAAGGAGTTTGGCACAGTTGTATACTGCCCCACTGCCTATTTAACTTATATGTGGAGTACATCATGAGAAAGGCGGGGTTAGATGAATCACAAGTTGGAATTAAGATTGCCGGGAGAAATATCAACAACCTCAGATATGCAGATGATTCCACTAATGGCAGAAAGTGAAGAGGAACTAAAGAGCCTTTTGATGCATGTGAAGGAGGAGAGTGCAAAAGTTGGCTTGAAACTCAACACTAAGAAAACTAAGATTATGGCACCTGGCTCTCTCAATTCCTGGCAAATAGATGGAGAAGAAATGGAGGTAGTGACAGATTTATTTGCCTAGGCTCCAAGAGGTTGCCAGATACAACTCTGTTATTTTTTGCATTTCTTAATTATGCTATTTTTCCCCACACATTTATAACATTTTATAATTCAGTTCAAACATCTTTAGAATACCCTGGGTATATGCTGGTTATAACGTGGCAGTTTTTTAGAAGTGGTTTGCCAATACTGATTTTTCAGAATTTCTTTTTCCAGCATTCCGGGTACATATAACGTCATCATTTTTTACAACGGCCCATTGCATTCTTTTACTTTGATGCTGCCTTCATTTTGTTTTGACAGTAAACATTGTGGGTTTTGGAGAAGGCTAACTAAAAATTATCAATGCAATTCTCTACAAGTTTAGGAAGAAGTTTAATCCCAGTGAATTCAGAAGGATTTACTCCCAATATAGTATGCTTAGTACTGTGGCTTAAATTCTCTTGAAATTTTGCAAAAACAAAATAAAAATAGTAAATCCCTCATTTTCCACAAATCTCTCTTCCAAATACATTTATCTGTCTGATGCATTCATTATGTATTATGTATTATTCATTATTCATATATGAACTCATTAAGATCTGTTGTAGGTTCAGGATGCTGGAGATTTAGAGAGGAGAAACACTTCAATGTCTATTGGAAAAAAGTACTTTTAGTATAAAAGGGGATACAAATACAAAGACCTTCTTTATGTATCTGTTATTTCCATAGATAATTCCATATTTTATAAAATGTTCTAATTTTTCCTTTTATTTTATTCTTACGTTCTTACAATTCTACTGTTTATCTACTTATTTTTAAGTCTAAGTTTTCTCTTTCAATAATCTTATTTTATTCCCTCATGTTTTCTATATTCCTTTTGCTGTATATTTTAGACACCAGGGCCCTGCATACATACAGATAGCCCTTGAATTACAACCACAATAGAGCTCGGAATTTTGGTCATAAGTTACTGTGACTGTAAGTCAAGGTACCACATCACTGGAGTCAATTTTATGACAGCTTTTATGATGGTTATAAAGTGAACCCCCACGGTTATAAAAGGAGTTGTGTAGTCATTAAACAAATCATTCTTCCAAATGGGTGGTAGTTTTTTTTCCAGAATCCAGCAAAAGGAATGCAGTCATATAGCAACAGGACACCACAACTGGTTGTAAATGCAATACAGTTGCTAAGCACTCAAAATGCAACCACATGAACATGGGAGGGATGGCAGGGATGGCAGCAATAACTTCTAGGATGTAAGTAGCTATGTAAAACTCAGTTGTAACTTTGAGCTGCCATTAAATGGCCATTCATAAGATGAAGACTATCTGTACTCACTTTGTCCTACTCTTCTGTATCTTACTTTAAATTTTGACTTGCTTAAACATTGTTTACATATTATTTACTTAATGAAGATTTCAATGGTCCTTAACTTTCCTCCAGCATATAACCTCTGTAGCATTTATCCTTTCTACTTTTCAGCTCAACCTCAGCTCTTCTATTTCCATTTCTTTCTATGTTTGTATTGGTTCTTCTCTGCAAGCTGAACTCCAGTACATTTGTTACCTCTGGCTATCCTGGGTGCTGGGACTATTTGTGACGTTACTTGAATCAGCTCCAGGGCCATATCTTCTAGGCCTTATAGAATAGAATTCTTTATTGGCCAAGTGTGATTAGACACAAAGGAATTTGTGTCCAGTGCATAAGTGTGTATAAACAAGCAACAAGCGATAAATCATGATCATAATCCTAAAATGCAATCATCATAAATCAAAAGAATCAACAATTGGTATAGTCATAGGGCACTAAAAAGCAATCAACATAAATCATAATAGGATACTAATAAAAGCAATTAACATAAATCATAAGATACAAATAACAAAGCTATAGTCATATGAAGGAAATAGATAATAGGAAAGATGAGAAGGATAATTGTAATATAGGCCTACTAGGTAGTTTGGCATCCCAGGGCATAAGACATTATGAGGCTTCCTCTTCTTCAGTCTTTATACTCAAACCACTCTCTATTGCTGCTTTTGGGGTTTCTGGTGGCCTACTACCTCAGTTGTTCCTTGTGGCTCTTTACTTGGCATTACCCTTCCACCTGGAATTCTTTAGCACCTTTGGTTGCTCTGGATCTCTTCACTGCTAAGTTGTCCCTCACTGCTACTAACCCTGAAACCTTTCCTTATAGGGTACTCATTGCTGACACAACTTGCCTACATGCCAGGAAGAATCCTGATAGCTTGAGTGTAATTGGTGATGATGTTCTCTTAGTGCAGCAGCTAAACACTACTTCCAGACAGAGCAGGCAGCTTGCCAAGAATCCAGCCTGGGTCTATCTGCCAATGGTCCTTATGATAGCTCAGGTATGCTACTTCCTGGGCATTTCGTAGCTGATGTCTTTATTTCTCATTACTACTTCAAGAATTACTCATTATTGCTGCCAATGTCTTCTGCTTTTTATCAACCTAACAGCCTTTGCCGCACCTATCATTAAAAGTTGCCTGTTCCAATTTCTGATGCCATAATATCATCTTCCTTTCGATGTAGGACAAGAGATTGCAGAATTAGGAAAGAATGAAAAGCAAGATCAATCTAGAAGTTTAATTGAACATATAGACTTGGTCTTTTGTGCCTGACATTCAGGAACATAACATTAGAATATATGTTTTAGAAAAATTGCTACCTGGTGTAGGAGACTAAAATAGTTAAATATTCCAATCCTAATCCTAGTGCTCCTTATATACTATTATTCTATTAAGTAATAATATTCTATTATGCTATTAGTATTACTATTGTCCTATTATAATTTACACTGTATTAATATTTTCATTTCCTAAAGTGATCATTTCAATACTTACTCCTTTTAATTAGAACACGGTAGCAATATCTGGGGAAAATTAGTATTTCACTGGAAAATGAATCGGACCAATATAGAGTAGTTAGATTCTTTGTTCTGTTTTATTCTTCCTCTAAAATTTTAACTGCACACTATATTTTTCTTTTTCTTCTCATCAAAAAGCTTTGGTATGAATTTGCACTTGCTGGTGGCATCATATACAGTAGTATGTAAAAACGGACATTTTACAAAAAACTAAGAGCAACTTTTAGATAACTTGAGATGAAAGGGCTGCTCTATGTTTGAGAGCTATGGTTTTCCTTTATGCTGAGATATTTCTTATATCACTAAACTGAGGTGACAATTATAACACAGAGGCCTGATCAAAGTACTAAAAGTTTTCTGATGGCAAATGAGATTGTCTATCTAGTGCAGCATTGATGACTCAAACTGGCAGCATGGCATCCTTAGTACTTTCTGAGTTTGGTTGTTTGTTTGCAGATATTTCATTACCAACTAGGTAACATCATCAGTGTGAGTAAGGGATTTTCTCCCTGTTTA
Source organism: Myanophis thanlyinensis (assembly GCA_017656035.1). NCBI lineage: Eukaryota > Metazoa > Chordata > Lepidosauria > Squamata > Homalopsidae > Myanophis > Myanophis thanlyinensis. Next base: position 12,254 of record JAEANM010016744.1, read on the forward strand.
GATACAGTAGTTTGCTCTGCTCATGTTGGTTTTCTCCTTGGTAGTTCTTTGATTAGGGTATTCTCTTCTTTTGCAAATCTCTGGCAAAAATAGTTTCTAGGCAACTACAGTCTTTCTGTTGTCTTTGCTTGCAATTGATTACTGTTTTTCATGTTGGCAAATTATTATACCTGGTCTTTATAATAAATTAAACAATTACAAAACAATCCTGTGCTCACTAACTCTAATCCTCATGGCAATTATCTTGTAGACCTATTATTTGATCTTTCAAACAAAAGAGTGTTGGAATGGCAGCCAGAATAAATGTAAATCATAATCATAAATAATTATCTGATCTCATTTTTTGATCTTTAAAACTAAATATACCATGGAATAAATAGGCAAGTATCTATAGTAGACCTGGGAATTTTATAGCCCCCAGACCATATCCAACTCTTTGGCTGTCCCTGTCCAGCCCATATGAAGTCACTCAGAAGTTAGAAGTCATATATAAATAAGTGTATACCATGCATGCAGTAAAATTGCATTGCTTTTATTTTGAAGGTAGCTGCTATTTTTGTTTTCAATTTACATATGTATATATGCCTATGCACCTTTACAGTCCTATTGGTTTGGCCCTCCACAACAGCCCCTGTTTATCATATGATCCCTTGGGAAAATTAATTGTCCATCTTGATCTATAGTATTATCTTCCCTACTAGGATCTCCAGATTTCTGTATTAAGATTACTTATTCCCATCTCTGTTTTAAATTAATGTATAGGAGGGAGCCTTTTATTATTTGACAAATTTCGAGTGTGCAACTGAACAGGGCATGTTAAGGGCACACATAAGTTATAATCAAGTGGGTTTTGTGAAGGGTAGATATATGAGTGATATTATTAGAAGAGTATTAAATATTATAGATGTAGCCGAACGTAATGAT
>JAEANM010016745.1:0-13177 GCA_017656035.1 Myanophis thanlyinensis
CTCATTTCCAAGGAATTCTGACTAAGTGTCTTTGTTCCCCACCTACCCCATGAGAGACCACTGGTTAGTCCGCAAAGACTGATTTACCCTATTTTTTTGTTTGGGTTACTTCTTTAATAGTTTGCGGGAATACTGTAGATGTTGACTATATTTGACTTCAATGAAACATTTGACAAAATATCCCATGGCGCACTGAAAAACAAGTGATTTAAATATGGTTTGGGTGGCATGACAATTAAGAGAATACTGTCAAGCTTCTCAACTAGGACTCTGCAATAAATAAATTACCAAATCTCTTGATATTGTTCAACTTGGCTCCTGTGTTAGATTTGGCAAATACAACTTGACTTACAAAAAAAGTTACTGACGATAAGAATAAAAACACAAGATAGTTGATTCCCTACAGCCAGTAAGAAGTTATCCATTTTTTTCTTCTGACTGATACATAAATTATCAAACTCTTGATGTGGTACTTAGTTGCCTTGAAATAGAACATTATATGTTTACATAACTGCCATCTTTGACCTGATAAGAGTTATTGTATAATCATCATAATTATATAGCTGACTTGAAATTCAATCCTTTTTAACAAGAATTTTCATCAAATCATTGTTAAGTGGAGTACCACAGTGATTGCTGTTCTGTTCTTCAAAGGTTTCATTAATGACTTGGATGAGGAGGTAGAGGGAATGTTTAGCATATTTGCTGACATAAAATTGGATGGGATAGTTAATCTATAAATAAAAAATCCAACCATCTTGATAAGTCATTGAAAAGAACTGAAAGTAAGAAAATAAATATAATTTCACTTCAGAAACAAAAAAAGGAATGTATTTATATAAGATGGAAAGTACTGGGTTGATAAAAGTATTTGTGAAAAAAAAATAGTAGTGATACAAACTGAATATAAACCACCACATATTAATATATTTTTATAATCCCAAGAAAAAAGGAAAAAGATTAAATTTGATACAAATTATTTAAAAGCTATAAAAATATAACGAGAAAGCACACACACACACACACAATATATGGCCAACAAATCATGGATATCCAGCAGACCAAAAATGTATTATAGTTTGTTAATGGTATATAGAGCATCTTAGTGATCAGTATCCTCTATATACCATTAACAAACTATAACACATGTCATAACCAATTTCTAGTCAATTGATGTCTCTATTGAACAGTCAAAAATTAAAATCAATAAGACAAGAAAAGCTATAAATATTACTTTTCACATGTTGAAAATAAAATGTATATTATTCCCATTCAAAATATAAACTCTAGAACCCATGGCATGCTGCATAATTCCTTATGTAGGACTGTTGTCCAGAAATTATTTACAAATAAAATTCTACATCAGATTTAATTTTTAAATATGAAAAGTCTAGACATTCTAAAGTTTTATTCTAGATGTTTCATTAGTCTAATTAAGTCATTAATTAAGGATTTAGAGAACTGAAACAATCAGAGAAAGCAAACATTATAGAAGTAAAAACTAAGCCAAATATATATAACCACAGAAGAGTATAATATATTTAGCCTTGATTGTACGAATATGATTTACTTTTTCTTCCATTTAACCATGTCTAATTCTCAAAGACTGGACAGGTCCCTGCAGTATTTTTGGGTTGGGGGGGATGAGGGGGGCAAAAGTTTCAGAATTGAGGTATCCTGCTTCCTTCCGAAGGCTAAGATAAAGTGACTAGCCTTGCAATAACTTAAACAATGAACGTAAGTTATTGGAAGACAGATTCAGAATAAATATTTTTTTTAAAATAAGTAAAATAAATAAATATTAGAAAAAGTCAGAACCAATGGTAGAACCAGAGAGGTGGTTAATAGCATTTACAGCAACCCCATTAACAGCATGTGTTCAAGATATTAGATTTAATCTGACATACATAAAGTATTGGACTTGATAATGAAGTAACTACCTTCGTAATTGAAAAAAAGCAATATTAAATGTATATTAATAAATATAGGCTTCAGGACATAATTGAGTGGCCTACTGCCAACTTGGCTTCTCTTTTTAGCCAATTTCCCCCTTTTTGCTCCTTGTTCCCTTTCTCTCCATTCACACTTCTTCTTGCTCTCCTTTTACTTCTTTACTTACACTTTCCTCTTTTCTATCCAGCACTTTGGCCTTCCTGTTCTTGCAGTTATATTATTGACACATGTCTTTGTATAATAAATGGACAATAAGCTATTACCAAAACTGTCTTGGACTTTTTGTCCCTTTCTTTACTGTTCGTCAAGAAACCAAAAGGAGTGTTGATTTTTTTAAAAGAAAAACATCATTGGTGTAATGGATATTCCATTATGCTATTTCCTATAATTACGTCAGGGAAGGAAGGTCCAAGCAGAATTACTCCCTCTTTAAAGGGTAACACGAACAATTTGAACATACTCGATTCACATAGCATGCTGACCATAATGCTCCTGTTTTTGGCTTATATTGTATTGTGCCAGCACGCATATTGTATTGTGCCAGCATGCATATTGCTATTTGACAACTGTTTATTGAAAACTCTGGCATATTATGTGAATATCCAAATCTTATTTGATGAACTCTGGGTTTGCTTAGCATGATTCCTCATATCACAAGTAGAAGTCCATCTCTTTGGCCTACCTTAGTGGATACTGCTTTTTATTGTTAATCAGAATTTAATGCTCATTCTAAACCATCTCTGCTGCAATAAACTTATGTTAGAATAAATAAAAAAGAAGAGCAAAAGAAATCATAAGATAGTTTGAGCTAACTTAAGGGAGAATGTCAGGGAATAAAGGAAAATCTTGCAATCATTCTTCTTTTCTACCCTTTTCAGGAGCCGAAGGTTGCAACACTGTTTTTAAAACACTGTTTCTAGTCCAAATACCCATCGTTTCTCCTATTCATTGAAATTTTAATTTTCCTTTTGCTCACACAGATGCATGAGCAAAAGTTATATGCTTTACATAAAGAACAATAAAGCAAGATTCTTTACATTCTCGTACCTCCCTGATATTTAAGGGTATTAATGCCACACACTCTTAAATGCTGTTTGTTGTTCTATACTCTTTTACTCTTTTTGTTGTTATTCTGTTATCTACGCATATGGGTAGTGGTAAATCTCCATTTTGAAAGCTTTCCTTGTCTGGGAATATTTCTTCTAAGAAAGCTGAGGGACTTTTCATCAAAAGAAATCAGATGTAAAAGCAAATCCCAGCTGAGAGCTGTTTCTTGCATTATATTTTAATGATACATACAGACACCTGGGAGTCATCACTACCATATCTGAAATGACATGCAAATGTAACATGAGAATATCAATACCTCCCTAGGCAAAGGAGAAACTTTTAGAAGCAAAGACTTTGGAGAATAGCATTGTGACTTTAAATTTAAGCTGACAAATCTTCAAAGCAACCTTAAACAGAAGAGAAGCTATTGCTAACTTAACATTGGGTTGAAATATTCCTCTTTCCTCCATATTATCATATGTTGTCGTCCCCCCCTCCCAATTTCACTGTCCTTGTAAGTGCCTGGTGTACATATTTATGGAGGCTTTGGGGATTGAGGCTCCACGCCCACCCCCAATACAATAGATGAGAGTTGATCTCTTTATTTCCAAAATTGCCTTTTCACTTTTTTCAATATGACTTGGCATCATTATCTTGTTCTGGAAGAAGAAAACTACTTGGTCTACTTTGCTAGACATGTACAAATCAAAAGTTAGCTATTTGTGTATGAGGAGTAGGTGAGATAAGGAAAGAGAAATAGAATTAACACTTGACCAGCTCTGAAAATTGTAAGAACTTGGCCCTGTCTCTGTGTATTTTTATCTCCTGCCTCCAAGTTCAGGCTGAAGTAATAATAATTGAACTGTTAACCAATATTCTTACATTTAATTGTAGAAGGAAGTCATTTTAATCTGGCAAAAGAGCAACAAATGTACGATGAAGATCTTACTGTAAAAAAGTGAATCTATAGAAGCTTATTCTTATATTTAGCTAAGTAGAAGTAGTTCATCATATAGAATCATATAGTGACTCTCTCCTTGCATTTGCTATTATAAATATATTCATCTTTAAGGTGCTCATAGTATTTTTATTTTGATGTGACTCAATGCACTTCATTCCTATCCCTTCCAATCAATACCTTCCATTTTTATTTTATCTTTAATTAAGCAAACTAACTAGGAACAGGTTTTTGAATGGAATATTGGTGCTGTCTGCTTTCTTTTTAATTTCATCCAGATCACATTTTTAATTTTTCCAAACCAATTATCAGAAAAATGGTGCTTCCTGATGCCAAGTATTCAGTCTTTCTATATAGAGCCACAAAATGAAATATTTAAACAATTTAAAAAGAACAGAGTTATAAATTTTCATGTGGTTTTGGCATTTTCTCATGAAATTTTTGCAATTTCAGACAAAGTCTTATGAGATTTCAGATAAGAATTAATGAGATTTGGGATGTAAGATTATCAATTGAAGATTCAAATTCCAAAAAGATTGCTGGCTGAAACAGATTTGCTTTACTTTTTATCAGTATGAAAAAAACTTTATATATTTTATTTGTAGTTGTACTTCTAATAAAATTGAGCAACAGCTACTAAAAATGAACAGTGAAGATCTTTGGTGTGGTGTTGGAAGTATAGAGTAGATCAGTTTGAGGAACAATCAACATTTTGATTAAGAACAGATTGTAGAAATAAGAGTAATAAGAAAATGTTTTAAAAGTCATTGAGAAATCTTGATTTCTTGCACTTGTGTTTTTCTTGATTGTAGTCTGTTTCGTATTCTGCAACCTAGTCATGCAAAGATCCGATTGTATTGTGAATTTTTAAAATTGTGTTTCCAATTTTCATCCTTGCAGCCATGAAAAAAAAACTTGTTATTTTTGAAACATTGGCCAATATATCAGGTGGAATTTCAAGAGATTTTCTGATACTATGAAGAAACTCTCATTGTGTTTTAAAGCTTCAATATCTGTCATATAAACACAATATTTTTAGAAGGTGTGTGTATGTGTGTGTATGTGAACACGTGCATGTGAAATACATTTGATGGGGCCTGAATAAATAACTTGAATCCAGTTTTAGAGTTATGAAATAAAATATTTTCTATTAGACTGCATTTGAATAAAGATTTGCATTATATAACCTGTCCAGCAAATATCCAACACTTTTCAATTCTTTCTTAATCTTATAGAAATAATAACATTTTATATATAGGATCCCATGTGGGCTCTATATTAATGTCTGGCTGGTAATATAGCAGCACCTCAAGGCATAAACAAACGTTTATTAAAACAGTAATAATTTCCTGCAGACTGGCCGGTGTTGTTAATTTCCTAGTAGGTACTTCAGGAAGAAGAATGTAGATAACTGTATGCAAAAATGAAAAAAAAAAATACCAATTTAGAAATTCTTAAGTAGAATATGTTTGTGTGACTTACATGTAGCACCGCCTTGAGCACAGCACTGCTTTATTTATGATCACAAACTTTCTCTTGTTTGAGAACCATTAAAGATAAAACAAAATTGTTTTTTTAATTGAATCATGAACATTTCCAATATAATAGGAATCTCATATTAAAATGTATTTAACACATGACAAAACTAAGTTGTCCAGGTGGTTACTAAGTTGAAACTAGCTGAAACTCAGAGCATATCCATGAAACAGTAATAATTTAAGTCTCATTAATTCCATTTGGATAACTAACAAAATCTGCACTAGCCTTTCTAATCTGGTGCCCTCAAGCTATCCTGGATTTCCAAGTCCCAGAATTCATAAACAGCATGGTCTTTAGGCTAGGAATCCTTGGTGTTACAATTACATTATATTTAAAGGAGAGCACATTGAGGAAGGCTTAGTTTCTACTCGGAGGAAAGGAGATCATTTAATTGCATTTATGGCCTTTGGTCATGATTTATCAGACTAACACACGCTCAGTTTAAAGTAGACTTGATCAGTCTGATTGCTTTTTTTTTTTAAACTAAAATTTATACAGTAAGCAATGAGGGGTCCTTGGTACTCTCTGAGCTTGGTTGTTTTCTTGCAGACATTCCATTACCAAACTATGTAGCATCATCAGTAATAGGGAGTGGGGTTTGCTGTCATTTTATATTCTAGTGGTTTACCCATCATTGTTGGTAGAAGTAATCCTGGTAGTCTACTGGTTGGGTGGTTACTGCTAGCTTGTTTGGTAGTCACTTCTTGATCCTTGAATATCAATATCAATCTTGGTGTTAATATTTGCTCATCTGACCACTGACAGCTGGTGAGGAGGCATTCTTGTCTTTTTGTTCTCTTTTTTGCTTATTGATTGTCTCATTTGAATGGTATGTACTGTAAATGTTATTTATACCTTTGTGCCTATTGATGGCTGATTAATTTGAGTGTGAATTCTCTAGCATTTTTGACTTGGCTTGGTCTAAGATGCTCACAGTTTTCCAGGTGAAACTATGGTTAAGTTTGTCTATGTGTTGTGAAATTAAGGAGTTTTTATCATGTCCTCTGACTGCTAGTTGGTGTTCGTAGATGTGCTCTGCTAGACTTCTGCCTATTAGTCCTACATAATGATGGCTGTAGTCCTTACATTATATGTTGTAGATGAGTCCTGTTTTTTTCTTCTGGGGATGCTGGATCTTTTGATTTACTTAGGATATTTTGGAGGGCTTGATGTTTTGAATGTATGGCAATCTTATCTTTTTCATAGCTTATGTTGGCTGTGCTATATTGGATTGAGTGGTCAGGCATTTTTAGATGAAACTTGTCCATCCATTTTTTTGGGAAGATATTGTGTAGTGAATCAATTTCTTTTTTCTGATGTTCAGGTTGCTGCAGTTTGTTTGTGCCCATCTCAATAGATGAGTTGGGAAGTTGGTTTGTTATTTTTGTAGAGGAGCACTTGGTTGGTGTGGGTGGTTTGATGATAGACTTCTGTTTCTAGTTTGGCATGCCTTATCTGCTGAGGAGCACATCCAAGAAGGGTTGGGGTTTTTTTTTCTTCCCTTGTGAATTTTATTTCTTGGAAGATGTTGTTGATTTTGTATGTATTCTCTAGTTTGTTCTTTTTTATTGTATCAAAAGTGTCATCTACTGTACATACTGGATTCATACTTTGGATATGCTTTGAAGTGCTATCTATCATTTCCAAGTGTTACATTATAGCCTCTGCTATGAGTCCTGAAAGCAATGATCCCATGGGTGTTCCTTTGATTTGTTGATATGTTTGACCATTGGACTGAAAGCATGTGGTTAGGCAAAAGTTAATAAGACCCATGATTCTGGGTGTTTCAATCTTGGTATATTTGGTTAGATCCCATGTGCTGTGGAGCAGTGCTGACCTGGATGATATATTATTTGTATACTATTGAAATCCCTGTGTCTGTAACTTTTAACTGGTTGAAACAGTGCAGCATAGGGCAAAACTTGTCAACAAAGATTCATCTAATGCAGGGGTAGGGAACCTTGGCTCTTTCATGACTCATGGACTTCAACTCCCAGAATTCCTGAGTCAGCACCTCTTACCTTAGCTTAGAACCTGAGTCTTAACAGCTTAAAATGGCTGGCTCAGGAATTCTGGGAGTTGAAGTCCATGAGTCATGAAAGAGCCAAGGTTCCCTACCCCTGATCTAATGGGAAGAATATAGGATTATTATTTCCAAGGGAATGAAACTTGAAGAACTTGTTGCTCCTTCAGCATTGAGCTGCAGCTATTTTCAGGTGATCCTTACTTTCATGACAGTTTCCCAGCCACTCATGCAATGCCTCCTCCATCCAGCAGCAACCATTTATATGCCTGCTGGGAAGAGAAAAGAAGGGGAAGGGATGGAAGGGGAGAAAAGGGAAAGAGGGAGGAGTAGAGAGTAAGGGGAAAGGAAGTGAAGTGAAGTGAAGTGAAGGGGGGAAAGGAAGGAAGAAAGAGATGGAGGGATGGAGGTTTCTGATGCTCCCTGCCAGCTTCCCACAAGGAAACTCAATGGGGAAGTTGGCAGGAACTCAGCAGTTGCTTCCACTCCCACTGTTTCTTTTAACTCACCTGTGATCATTCTGTTTCTTCTTTTAGGTAATGAAATATTTCTGACATGATGACTCAATGAGTACAATTTGTCTATTTTTCCATTAATGGGACATAGAGTCATTTATGAGAGAGATGAGTGGTCTCTAAATATGATATATTCATATATTTAAAAAGTAAATATAAAGTTGTAGGGAAAGATAAATATTTTATGGAATATATGCTGCAATACTATGAAATGATATCTCACAAAGTACATCTTACGTTAAGCTTAGATTAGGGGTAGAGGCATAAATAGTCCTAGAACCTGAAAGTACTTGAGGATGATATGATGGTAGAGAATCAAGGCCACCATCATAGTCAGCACTGAGCATCTGTTAAGGGTACATACCTTACAGGAAGCCCAACAGGAAGCATTTTTCTTCAGTTCTGCAAATAATTCAACCACCTCTTGCATTGACATAGCTAACAGTAGTGATGAGAAGTACCAGCTGATTCTGTTGCTTGTCTGGTCATTGGTGATAAGTGAAGAACTAATACAGGTCGGAATATAATTTTTCCCCCAATGATGATCAGATACAAATTCAATTATGTAAGAACAAGGAAACAAGGAAGAGCTGGCCTAGTAGCAGCCTGAAGAAGGGATGTGTTTTTAATCTACAACTTCCCTCCTTTCACACCATGTAGACTAAGGCACATGTAAATATTAGAAGATTAGACCTGACCTGGCAACTTCTTCGTAGGTAGGAAAGAGGCTTTTAAAATTATATCAGTTCACAGTCTGCAAGTGTTGCATATTCATATCAGTCTTAGTTGTTACTCATTTGAAAATTCAGGGAATGAGAATACTCTAGTTGCCTTTGTATTGCTTGGGGGTTTGCTGTTCTATCCTATCAAGTCAATTCCCCCCCCCCCCCAAATTGAATCAGCACGTGTATGTTGAAGTTTTCAACATCACCCACAAGGTTTTTAAAGCTTGTCAGGTGAATCTGTGTAGTCTCTAATCATGAATAAAAATGATTTCAGATATCATCTTTATTTCAAGTTTTATTTCATGGGATTAGTTTAACTGATTGTGCTGATGGCAATGTTAAGTTGTTACTGCAATAAATAAATGTTCAGTTTCAAAAAATGCAAAACTCTGGACTTAGTTAATTTTTACTATCAGTATAAGAATTCAGAAGTGCCACCTTCATAGTTTACAATGTTATATCATTTTTATAAACAACATGGTCCTTTTATACAGTAAATGAGAAAGGTCTTAGAATTTCTAATCTTCTTTATGGTATTCTTCTCAACTTTTTCTTACTTTGGCTTCTTATACATGAATGTAAAAAAATCTATCTGGAAAAAATGTTTATACACATTTCTAAGCTGTCCTGGCATAGAATTAGGAAGACCTTGGTAGAGATGATCCAAGATATGGATTTCAGGAGAAAAAAAGAAATGCAAAGAAACATGAAAATGTAGCCATTGTCAAGAACCAAAGCAGCAGTTAACATGATGAAGGTTAGATCAGTAGTGTGCAGCTTTGACAAAGGCAATTCTGAAAGAGCTGGTAAGTTCAAAACAAAAATGAAATTAAATTTAAACTTTAAAATAAGAATATACATAAAATATAATCAATGATTTAAAAAGTTCCCTCATCTGTACCACTGATATTTGTGGAAATTTTGGAGTGTTTTAGATGGATGAACCCATTGGCTCATCTTAATATCTCAAATTCTAGATAATATTCTAACTATTCTTCTAAATGTTGTGAAACCATTTTTTTAATGTATCCAAGCAGGCTTTGATCTTATTTTTCTTTAAGGGAAACTTCCATGCCAGAAAGTAAACTTGTTTTTTTTTTTTTAAAGTGCAAAGAAATACCTAAAGGAGCAATCGATGGTATATCTTTACTTTGTAGGATTGATGGTGTTGATTATATGGAAGGCCGGCTAATTAAGCTTACTATAAATTGTTGCTCAGTAGAAATACTGCAAGCTTTTTGATCAAGAAGCGGCATTTTGGTAGCAGAGTAAAATTGCCCAATTACTGTGCTGATGAGTTCTTCTATAATTATTAACGATAAGAAAACAGAAAAGTCCCTGAAGGAGGAGTAAGCCAACCCTGGGTTAATAAATAAGTTAATCAATTGCTCTATGTTCTCCATATTCCAAAAAACCTGTTTATATAAATCAGTTTAGATGGGACAGAAACCTTGAAGACTCTAAGAGATAGATGTGAACATAACATTCAGGGACAGCAATGTTCCCATAGATATCTTAATGGATTGCTGACATTTCTCCCTCTCCTATGTGATGTTTTATAGATGCATACACATATAAGAAGGAAGAGTAGAAATTGGTATGACACAAAACAAAATATTAGCTTCCAGCCTCACTTTGTTTGCATCACGTTGGCCACTTTCTAATGGACATTTTCTAAAAAATAAACATGATAGGTTAGCCGGATCTTCAGATCTTTTTCTACACGTATGCCCATCTGAGCAGCATGAGTTGGGGATTTCCTGGTAAGAAAAGGGATTGTGTAGTGGCTGGTAAATTAATATTTTGTAATCAGCTGGGTCCCTCATGACAAAAATGTGAATGAATGGGCCAGCTGTCCAATGGATGTTTTGAAGTGCAACATACTTTCTCAGATGTTAGATTTCTCTAAATACACTCAATAATAGACAAATCTACAGAAGGTTGAGGCACTATGATGAAAGCAGCATTAGTTGAAAATTGCCCCCTCTTTTACATGTATTTATGAAATCACACCTATGAAATGAAAGCTTGCAAGTTGATGGTGAGAGATGCTGTTTTGTCGTGTTGATGAAAGCATTGGATTTTGTGGAAATCTTTGCCAGCAGAAGAAAAAAAAAGTTTAGGTGCTCTACTCTAGGATATCATTTATTATGATTTGGACATTATATAGCAACTTTCTTAAAGGAATATTTAAATGCCTTGAGAAAGCAGATCTTGTTAAAAGAACATTGCAATTGTACATAACAATCATACTTATCAAATCAAATCAAATCAAATTTTATTCATCACCCACACAGACATATATGGTAAGAAATGCAGTGAAATATGTATGCGACCATTTATGAGTATAACTGTAAAATTCTGTGATACAAATCAGTGAATATGGTGGGTTTTTTTGTCCATTCAAGAGTCAGAATCTAGGAGATGGATTAACTTACCCTGTTTCATACACAAGTTCACACAACTTTCCAAATTTTATGTTATTTCTCCCCTGTCTTTCTACAAAGTTGCAAAAACAGCTTAACCAGGGTGAGTGGTCTAGTGGTCCATCTTTAGCAGATGTTCTCTAAACACTTTCCAGTAGGACAATTTGGAAACCATGCAAGTCTAGTTACAAGAACTGAGATGTAAAGAGTGTTTCACATAAATTTTTAAACTCCCCATCTACTATTATTTTTGTATCATTTTTGGTATATTTTGTTTTCACAGATATATTCATGTTTCTTTGCTTTCCAGAATAAATATCAAGATAAATTTCTTAAGTATGTGTGTTTGCTGCAAGTTTCTCCTTTTGTTTCTAAATGGTAAATTCCACACTGATTTTGAAAAAAAACCCTTGCTTTTTCCTTTCTTTAACTAGGTTCAATATAATTGACAAAGACCTCTAGGAAAATTAAGCAGGCAGCTTGTGAATGCAACTGCTTATTCTGAATAAACATTTCACTTTATCACTTACTAAATGACTGGAATAAAATTCCTTGTCTAAGATTATAAGATTTAATTTAAGAATACCTCTACCTTCTTTCTCTGCATCCTATATTGGTCAGGCACCCTACAACCCTCTTGAGAAATTTTCTGATTTGAGGGGGAATTTTTATTTTTTCCCCTCTGGTTATTACATTAATCTCTTAGTTCAGACTTTTACAAATTCTGTTTTATATTAATATTTTATATTCCAATTAAGCAAATACAAACAAAAATTCTAAACATCCCCATATTAATAAGTGACATTAATCTGTTTCAGAACTGTCCTCACCTGAATTCTTTGGTGCTATCTCAGATAGAACCTGGCTAACAGTTTGAGAAAAACTCCACTGCATCAAACTTACTTAGTGAATCTACAGATGCACCCATGCAATTGTTTTGACTGCTATTGTGAACCCAACCACCTTCATAATGCTCCAGAGAGTTATGGAGACTGCAGACATTCCTAATACATGTCCCGCTGACTCAAGCAGAAACCTCCTGAGGAAAATGCTAATGCTTAGCCTTAGCAGATAATAAAACTAAGACCACCCAATCCCTCCCCATCTTTTGAAGGGCAAGAAAGAAGCAACATGCCAAGAGTAGGAAAAGGAGCTAAGGAGCATTGCTCCTGAGTCTCTGGTTAAGGTCTGGATTCTATTAGAATTCAAGGAAGCAGCAGGAAATATTTCCTACAGTAATCCCTTTATTTTTAAGGATTAGGTACCCAGTTGAGCTAGAAATATTGCAAAATATTACTGGCAGGAGTGTAGCCATTTATGCTTTCTGGCTTCTGATTAATTGTTTCTGTCTTTTTGCTGTATTTCTCTGTGCAGGATTAATGATGTTGTTCCATAGGAATATACCAATACAATCTTAACTTTTCATGTGTATAGCAGAGTTGAAAGGGTCCTTGGAGATCTCTTAGTACCGTGATGGCAAACCTATGGCACGCATGCTCCAGTTGGCATGCACAGCCATCTCTGCCGGGAAGCCAGCTATAGCCCCAACTCACCAATTATGCATGCGTGTGCATGCAACTTCTGTGCTACTGCATAGGTGCACAACTCCCACGCAACTCTGCATGTGTGCAAGACTCCCCACGCAACTGCACATATGTGTGAGATTCTGCGTTAAGTCCCACGTTGTTGTGCATGCGCACACGGCTCCCGCATAACTGTGAGTATCTGCAGCATGCACATGCATGAAAGACATGCACAAATCACATATGTGCAAAAGACATGTATGCGCATGAATCGCACACTCACAGAAGCCATACATGCTCTCACATTCGGCACTCAGTGCTGAAAAGGTTTGCCACCAGTGCTCTAGTAGAATCTCCTGCTCAGGCAAGAAATCCTATACCATTTGAGTGTTGTATACTGCGCATGCGCGAGAAGCCAGCTAAGAGAGGATTGGTTCCTGGAGCGGCGCTTCCCATTGGCTGGGG